>VBVQ01000548.1:0-10741 GCA_011636635.1 Tetramorium simillimum
CATTTATAGTTTAGAAGCAAATTCTAACGGCATAAACTTGAATAAGATAAATACCTTTTATATAAAACGTGATTGAAAATTCAATTTTAATACAACGAATGAATAATACTATAATCAGGAAATATGCAATTCAGAATAAGAAATAGAAACCAACATTTCCTTGTCGGTTTCTTCAATTCATTACCAGCACTTTTATTTTCACTCATTTTCATAATGATCTGTCCATCAGATAAAACAAATAAAAAATGCACGCTCTAATTACATTAAAATTTACAGTAAAAAATTTAAATAATATTTAATATTTCTTACATGTTCTAGGGTAAAACTTATTCGGCATAACTTTGCATACAGGAATGAATTTGTATATTTTTAAATATACACTTCTGTTGACATATACCACATTCAAAGATAAAGTTATCCTGAAAACATTATATTATAAATATTTCTTTGCTTTAATGTTTAAATTTTTATATTTTTAGCTCATTATGATAAGTATATTCTATGGGTTTGAGGGTAGAATCATATTATCACATTTGAGATTAGAATTCTTAATAGCTAAAGCATATAATAAAAGTATTTATGAAATAGATAAACCTGTAAAGTATTTATAAATTCAATTGATGACTTACGTTTGTTGAATCCATTTTCAATAATATCAAATAATGTTATGATTTTCTTGATTATGTCTTGATATCACACGACTTCAGCGAACATTCGCTAAAAGCTGAAAAAATCCAGCGAACAGCGTTTATTCGCTGGCGAACAGCGAATGACCACGTGACCTCTATTCGCAGCGATTTTCTCGCTACACGAATTGGCACCTTAAGAATTTTCAGAGATTTCCAAGAATTGCGATTTCGAGAACTGGTAAAATTAAAAGTGTAAAAAATTAAAAAAGTATCAAGAAAACATAATCAATAAGGAGGTTAGGCATTATCTAAATTTCCCAAAATTTTCTGAAGTTCCAAGAAATTTCACAAATATTTCAAATATCGATAAAATATCAGGAAAAAGATAATCAGCAAGGAGGTTGCACTCTCATCTTATTTCATCAGTGGTGTATTAAACACTTTGCAATAAGATAATATTTTATTGTTTATTGAAATAAAAAATATTTTTTGTATATAAAATTATTTTATTGTTACTGTTTTTATATAAATTATATAATAATTAATCGACAAATGTCTAATGCAAAATAATGCGTTTATAATTATTCCCACATTGTTAATTTTCATATAATACTGATAATATTCGAGTGTTTTAATGAAAAAACATGTCGACTACGATCGAAATTCTAAATCCATGTAAGCAACATTATTTGTCACATTAGTTACATTCATATATATCATATAACATGTTTTCAAAAATTGATAACTAAAACTTATGGAATATAAAAGAGATGTTAACATACTTATTAATTACAGTTTAAGTTAACATTTAATTCTCCATAGCATAAATACGTATGCACAATTGAGAGCATTGATACTATTCAGTGCACTTGCATTCATAAGTCTTCACTGCGATTCACCGCTTTTATATTTGTTCTTAGAATAAAGTAAAGTAATTGAACTACTTCATTATCTATACATATAAACGAAAAGATATCTTTGTAAATATTACAGGGAAATTGATTGCCGAGTGTAAAAATATACCAAACGATATTATTAATGCTCTTGATTGTACATGTACGTACATATATCTGTACTACTAATTAGGAAGCCCTCTGTATGTGTGTTTGTATTTTTTGGCGTGTGTGTACTGTATATATGTGTGTTCTGTGTGTGCGTGTGCGTGTGTGTATACTGTAAATATATATGTAACAAATGATAGACCACACGTCTGAGTAATGATCTTAAAGCTATTTGAACACAGCCAACAGTCACATTAATTATACGATATCACATCTACGCACAGAATGACATATAAATTATTATTTTAAATATAGTTTTAAAAAATACACAATTAATGAGATAGGAAATTGAGATTTCTGGAAAATGGCACATATAATTTATAATTCAAGAACGAGTATCTTAACGAAGTAATGTTGATAATGGAGATGGTGGCAGCGATGGCGATGGTGGCCTCGCTGCAAGAGTTTCCAGTTCACTACAATGAAATTGACATACGGAACTAGATGTGCTTAGAGTTGATTCCGAAAGCATTCCTCGTCCTTTATAAGTTTTCCTCGCTCGATTGTTATCCTTGTCGGCTTCAACTGCACCACCATCCTCATATTTATGAAAACATATTTTCAATCTGTAAAAAATATAAATTAACCATTGATTAATTGATAATTTACATCTTGCAATTATCAATCCCTTTAATCTAAAATGTATTTTTTTTAAATATTACATGACAAAAACTCACCTGGGATATTCAAACTGAGCAAAGCTATGTGAAGATGGTCCTACAATTGCTAACATCGAGCATAAGAATAAAGTCGCATATATCCAACTTATTACAACGAAAAGTAACAAAAATAATCCGATTTGTATATACGCTAGTACATGAGAAGGTAACATTAAAGCGCCCGCAGCTCCACTTGTTATTGCTGCCATAAGAGTAGGACCGCCCATTTGTTGCAATGCAGTTTTTACTCGGTCGATTTTCTTTTCAGAGATGCATGCTTTATAACTCACAGCGTAATGTAAGCTGAAGTCTACAGCAAGACCTAAGGTGCAAGAACAAAATGTTGAAAAGTATTAATTTTATAGATAATTTAAACTCGTTCTTTTAATGTTACTTACCTATACATGTACATATGGCAACACTCTCGAGAATATTGAGTGTCCACCCAAGAAGAATAAGTACGGCAACGGTTACTACTATTACAGCACCAATAGCTATAATTGCATACAGGCTGATAAGAGGATTTAAGGTCACCAGTGCTAATACTATTAGAGCCAAAGTTAGCGACATTCCCATTGCGTATATAGTTCCTTGGTACAATGTACGCTGAAGCTCGTAAAATTCTAGATGACTAATAAACCATCCACCTCGCATCCCTTTAGGCGCAATTCGTAATTGAGTCTGCATCCAGCTTTCAACCTGATTAAATTCAAGGATTAAACTTTGCTTCAAAGATTCAAATTTCTGCAAACATTATTACTGTATAACTGTAATTATTAAATAACACTTGCCTCGTGAAAAAATGTATCCATGTTTCCAAACGCGAGACTATATGCATATTTGCTATCAAATTCGATAACAAGCGCTTTAATTTTAGGCGTTTCTTTCACAAGCGTGTCGTTCGATGCCTGTGCGGACAATGGTATTTTGGCAAATTTTGGACCTGCGGAAAGTGGACCGTCCCGAATCCACAAATAAGGCGTGCGATGCATTCTCGCGTTAATTTCAGCTGCACATTGTTGCAGAACATCGGGTTCATATGGAAATTTACTGCTCTTGCAACATGGCATATAGTCGATTTGAGGATCGATAGGATCCTCACAAGACCTTTCCATCCACGAATGTAATGATTCGATGAAGCAGTTTGACAATAGAGGCCCAGAAGTAGCGTGGTAAAAAGGTTGATTCCGCAAATTTCGGCAAAATTTTTCAAGCCATAATTGCGACTGTGGATGAGTTATATCAAAAGTCTCATCCCAAACTGGTGTTCCTTTTTTACTAGGATCAAGATAGTCACCATTATCCACCGGTTTCATACCCCATACAAATCTCAATGGTAAAAGTTGAGCATCTCCACCAACCTGCACAAATCAAGTATGTTATAAACACTTGTAATGCAAATATATTTATAAAATATGTAAATAAATGAACTATAGGCACCATTTCATAACGTTCGAACCAGAATCTCCGCGAATATACTAGATCATACTTTTCAAATAGATGGGCATCATGAAATAATTGAAAATCCATATAATCTGGCAGTTGCAAGCCTGGATAATGGAAGACGATACTGCAACATGCTATTGCTGTAATCCCCAAACTCAGTAACCAAAACCATCGTAGACGAAGCACTACTAATGTTAGAAAGGTGCTGAATCCTACTGTCACTTTATCTCCCAAAGACCGTAGGGGACGAATAATTTTTCGAGTAATAAAGTTGACAGGCCATAAAGCAGATAATTTAAAATGTTCTGATACGACCACACACGCAGGTAACCATGTAATCATCAGGAAGAAATTTGCTATAACTGTCATGCCTGAAAACAAACTATACAAAATTTATCAATGATATACAAAGTAGAGAACATTTAAACATAGAATAGAAAAATTCCTTGTACACAACAACAAAGTTAATACCTGAAGCAATTGATAGCAGTCACATTACTAACAATTGATGCGAAAAAAGCTACTGCTGTGGTAAGAGATGTAACAAACATGGATGGAAAAGCATGTTTCATTGTTTCCTGAACTAATCCGCCATTTGAAAGTTTCTGCTGTTTTCTAGATTCCCAAACCTTACAATAAATAAATGCATCGTCTGCGCCAATGCCTGAAAAGATTTTGTTGAAGTAATATTTATAGCATCTTTATATAGATATTGCTTATAATTATTTTGATATTTATTATTGCTGGAATACTAACCTACAGCTACAACAATGGCCAACAAGTTCATGAAAGGAAAGAACTGAATACGCAAGACGAGTGTATATATTGCATATGAAATTCCAAGACTAAATAATACTGCAAAAATTGTTGCCAAAGTCAACACTATAGAACCAGTATACGCCAAGATACACAGCGTAACAAAGAAGGAACCGGCGAGTACCAAACTCGAATCAGACAATAACAATCGATCGAACAGTGTACTTTTCAGGCCAAGTTGCATGCCTTGAACACGAAAGTTTCCATATATTAAATCATCATTGTCTATTGCTTTATAAAAATCTAATGTCGCAGAGCTTGCCGCAATTGGAAGAAATAACATGGCAGAGTGCAACGTCGAATTTTGTTTGCTGTTGAAATCCGTCTTCTGTAACAATTTGATCAATTCAATATTAGAATGAATAAGTATATTTATTCGTATTAAAATATTAAGAGAAGGCATGTTCTTACAGATTTTGAAATGAAATTAACATCCAAAAGATAGTGTAGTAGATGATAAGCTGCATTTCTCATATAGCATTCAGTTGGCACATGTTTTTGGCACGTGAAGTCTTCTGCACAGTTAGGTAACAACTGACGATTATAATAATACTCGGAGCATTTTTCCAAGAGTGCCTTAACTCTGCTCAGATCATTCTCTGTTACTCCCAAACAAGAAGTACGATTTGACAGAAGTGCCACATAGTTAGCAGGTGACCAACTTCTACAACACTTATCACTTGTTAGGCCGTTGCGTTTGTTTTGCGTCTGACACAAAGATGGAAAGTGAACATTTCCACGAAGCACGCCATCAATATGACATTGAGCTAATACACCTTCCATTGACCATAAATTTTTTTCCTCCGAATCTACAGCAATCACGACCCGTGAATACGAAGAGGTTGGTAAATTGCAGAAAAAGTTATCGCTATCTAGAGGAGCTTGAGTCTTTTCATCCTCTATATCTGTATTATGCTTATCTTTTAATTCGAGTAATTCTTTCCATGCATCTTTCTTATCGTCACTTGCTTCTCTGTAGTCTGTGTTATTTAACATTTTTCGATGTTTCTTTCCCTTTCGTTTATCTCTACCTTTTGGCTTTTTTCTAAGAATACCCTGAGTAGGCAAACTATGATTCTGCATATTTGCATTAGGCTGAAAAGTCAAGAATAATTTAATAATCATTTTGCTAATTATTCAAGGCACATTATTTTTAAAGCTGGCTGATTGTACAAAAAGAGAATATATACCTGGGATAATCAAAAGGATAGCAAAAAAAAATGTTATCGGTACCTGATTTAATTCACGTATGTATTGCTGATACTCTATCGGATTATCAGTAAGTTCTCCCCTTGGTTTTGTAGCTTCTATCAAATGATTCCAAGCTGTTAATCTTTGTGCTAGAATTGTACCTCTTGCTTCAAAACCCTACAGTATAAATACTCCATTTGAAATATTACGCGTATAGAATTTTCCTTTAATTCCTACAAATAGAATCATGCTCTACATACCATTTGAGGATCCGAAAAATCTGGAAACTTTTCGGTTGTAAGCGGAATAATTAGGCATATCGAAGAAAATGTAAAAACAATCAATAAAACAATATACGGGTGATGAGCAACTATACGAGGAAAGCAAAATGCTTCCATTTCTATAAATACTTCTTGCTTCTGTATATGTATATATATATTTTTTTTATTTTTAATATATATCTTTACAATTGTAATAGATAAAAAATCATCAATATACGATTAATAAATCAATTCTTATTTATCATTCGTCAAAGAACTTGTGACAGTATTAAAATACTCTTGTACAACAGACAATTCTTTTGTATCACATAATCATGTTCGTCTCATTTTATTCACGTGTCTATGCAGATGCCAAATGTTTTTGCTCGAACAATTTCGTAATTTCCTCTACTTGCATTACAATCCACGCTCAGTACTTAATTTTCAAAGCGAAAATTTCAGCGTCTCATCGAAAATTTCAGCGTCCGAATAGCAGAAACGGCCATACAAACTTGACGAAATTCAACATATGAGCATGACAAGATTCAAGTTCATCAATCCTTTTTCTAATCATGCTATTATTCAGTCATATCGAATGCGTTGTACTCGCGATTTCCCGTTAATTTCCCTCGTGGAAAAATCGCGTTATGTGTCTACTTCGAATAACAGCACGTGTTTACATTACAGTGATAAATGGTACGATCCAATGTTGCTGAACGAGACGCTTTTCTCGCGCATGCGCGGCCAAACGGCATCACGATTCGGAATTTTGCCTGACGTTCTGACAAACTAATTTGGTGTGAAAACGCATGAGATTAAAAATAAATTACAGCTCGTGCAGCGTTAAATTAATGAGTAAAAATATATTTTAAGCTTCTCGACCAACAGTACCACGATGTACGATGGTCTAGATACGACACATCCAAGCAAAAGCGCTTAGTAGTCTTCAACTCTCGACGGCCAATAACAGAACGCCCTTCTTAGGAATTTTGATTAGTAATGTTTTTTACTATAGAAAATGAAACTTTCGATTGGATAGTGAATAACGTGGACAATAAATTTTCATAGATGTGTTACTTAAAATTTCTAAAAGTTCCTTTCAAAAATTAAAACCGAAATAAATTGAATATTGGAAAGCGAGAAAGCGAAGATACTAAATGTAAATGTAAATAAGTGCAAGTAACAATAAACCTAAAATATGAACAATAAATTTCCATCACTTTTGGCTCGGTTTGTTTTTTTTTGCACGAAATTTGTTCTTTGTTGCTGAACTTTTCACACTCTTCGTCTCTCCTCTTTCTCTCTCCAACGTCTTCAATTGTATACTCATCTCATTTTGAGTGTAGAAGATAACGTAGAAGATAACTAATAAAGAGCGAGCCTAGTCTACGAAGTAGGAGTAATTCTACGTGTCTAGGTGTCTTATCTCGCGCGAATCAACCTATCCCACGTAATTAAATCTGTACTCCACGTATCCCATACGTGCCATGCACGCGTGCGTACACGTACATATATATGTGCAACTGTCACATTATCTGCCGCAGATGTAACGAAGGACGGCAGGCAGCTCGACACTAGGTGAAATATTGTAGCGCGTCCACGGGGATAAAACTGTTTTTTTTTTCGTACGTGCGTATCACACGGATTTTTTTTAACAGTTATCATCCTTTCTCAGTCGAGATCGTCGAGATACGCGAGATTCTCGAATGCGCGTAATCTCGTAACACTCGCAAGATTGTTTTATATGACATTGAATCATCAAATGTTTACGTTTCGTCCAGCACGTAGGCGCACCGCGGTGACTCGAGAACCACGAGCCTCCAGCCGTGTGATTTGCGCTATCACTTTTATCACGGTCTGATTAATGTGCTGCGCCAAGCCGGTCGCATCAGTGGCTTTTCCATACTAAAATGAATCTTGAGACTGGTGGGAAAATGTTCTATCGGCTGCTCCTGGCGATCTTGCTTTTCCACCTGCAAGCAGATGGAAATTATTTCGGGACAAACTCCAAGAAGGATGATCAATGTTTCTGTAAGGTATTGAAAATCGTTCTTGACGTTATTTCCTAAGATCTGAATTTATATTTTATGATTTTGCTCTTACATATTTGTAGTTTGAAAGATTGTATCATCTCTCTATTTATTTTTCTAATAAAATAATTTTTTTCTAATAAAAAGATTGAGATATTTTTGTTATTATATTTTAAAAAATTCAAATTACAGCTAAAAGGATCTGTAGATGACTGTGCTTGCAATGTGGATACCGTGGACCATTTTAATAATATGAGAATATATCCGAGAATTCAAAGTCTTCTAGTCAGAGATTATTTTAGATTTTACAAAGTGAACTTGAAACAAGATTGTCCATTCTGGGCAGACGACAGCAAATGTGCTATACGCTATTGTCACGTGCTACCCTGCCAAGATGTAAGCATTTTTTAAATTAAATATTTTAGATAAGTATTATCACGTTTTCTTTCTTAATCTCTTATAATTTATTGTAGGAAGATATCCCTGAAGGTTTAAAGGGAGATATTCCAAGAGATATCCATTTCAACGAAAGCCCAGTAGATAAATATAAAGCTACTGCACAAATTAATGACTGTACCTACAGTGCGAAAGATCATAATGTAGAACTTGGTTATCTGAACACAACAATTAGGTAATTATATATTAATACCAAGTAAAAAGTTGAAAATAAAATATAAGTCTGATTATAGTTCGGAAAATTATAAAGAATTCGAACGATGGCAACGGCATGACGATGCTCAAGATAATTTTTGTGTGAAAGAATCTAGTCCTGGAGAATACGTGGATCTCTTACTTAATCCTGAAAGATATACAGGATACAAGGGTATCAGTGCACATAGAATATGGCGATGTATTTATATGGAGAATTGTTTTAGGTATATAATTATAGTTATATGTAGCAAATGTTACTTATATTTATTTTATCGCATCAATTTTATTCGAGTCTATATAGCAGATTATTTTTTTCATAGGCCTGAAAACTCACCTCACATTTTTATACAGTCTTCTAAGATGAATGGTAAGTCCTGCACTGCATAAACTCCATTTGTTTTCAACTTCATGTAAACCTAGGGAATAAATAAATATATATTCTTTTATATAGTGTCTGCATAGATTTTTATTGCTTATTTTTGTTATAGCTTAAGTATAGTTTTTTAAATTGTTTATATAAGATGATTTTAATTTTCTTTAAAATTATATACTAAAAAATTGAATAATTATATATTTAACATCTCAAATGAAGCATTATAAAATTCTTATTTTTGGTTCTAACATAAATATATTGTTTCAGGAATGTGTTTAGAAAAACGAGTTTTTTACCGAGTTATATCCGGTTTACATGCCAGCATCAACATACATTTGTGTTCAAAATATTTGCTGGTTCTACAAGACAGTTTACAAGTGTCTCCCGACAATCAATGGGGTCCCAATTTGGATGAGTTACAGAGAAGATTTTCCCCTGAAACAACAGGTGGCGAAGGTCCAAATTGGCTAAAGAATCTATATTTTACTTATTTACTTCAATTGCGTGCTCTAGCCAAAGCTGCGCCTTATTTAGAAAGAGAAGAATACTATACAGGTAACGAAATGGATGACGAAGATACAAGATTGGCTATGAACGATATACTGAATGTTGTAAGGTAAGTACTGTACGATATTTCAAGTGTTTTAATACATATTAAATAATTATGAAATATTTATGCAATCTGTATTGCAGATCATTCCCAGTACATTTTAACGAAACAGTTATGTTTACCGGTGGGGCAGAGGCACAATTGTTGAAGGAAGAATTTAGACAACATTTTATAAATATTTCACGTATTATGGATTGTGTAGGATGTGACAAGTGTAAGCTATGGGGTAAATTGCAAATCCATGGTTTGGGGACCGCATTAAAGATATTGTTCTCAGGAAAATTTGATAAATGGGAACCAACGCTTAATAACCTTAATCGAAAGTCATTTTTCTTAGAAAGGAGTGAAATTGTTGCTCTGGTGAATGCTTTCGGAAGGTAGATTACTTTTAATTTTTATATAATAAAAACGAAAGTTTTTTTTTAACTCATTACCAAATAACAATTAATTTTTGCAGGTTATCAGAAAGTATTTTTGAATTAGACAGATTTCGCAGAATGATGAGATAACGTACTACCGATTTGTAATTAGAGACTCTCCAGTACCACTACGAAACATCACGTAAATACATCACATCGCTCAGATATTCTACTTATCGTTTTTTGCTTTCCTTATTTGTAGAGCGCGGATTTCATTGCATCTGATTTAATTAAATTGCGCGTTTGCGTTAATATTATTTTTTGATACATTTTTAAAATTAAATTATATATATATATATATATATATATATTATAATTAAATAAAGAGAATGAATCTTATCGTATTTTATATTAAATTTTACACAAGTATACTTTCCGAGCAAGAATATTGTTCTATTGGAATAGTTTTATCGTTGGAATATAAAATTTTGAAACTATGTAAACGTCAGTTCAATTGTCAGCTGCAATCAAGTTTGAAGTTATAATCTCTTCCGATACTGTACGAAGACGTCATTAATGCCTTCCCATGTAAAGTTGGCCGCGTTCAGAGTTTATCTTCTTCTGTTTAATGTGGAAGGCAGTAGAAGGAGAGAGAT
>VBVQ01000548.1:10800-54536 GCA_011636635.1 Tetramorium simillimum
GTACGAAGACGTCATTAATGCCTTCCCATGTAAAGTTGGCCGCGTTCAGAGTTTATCTTCTTCTGTTTAATGTGGAAGGCAGTAGAAGGAGAGAGATAAACTAAATTTCATATAGGAAGGCATTTTTGACGGCTAGTGTATATACTATATATATATGCATAATATAATTATATAGTATATAAGAATCATGTGCACCAGTGTTTACTCATGCAAATTAATAACTAAGTTTTCTTCCTATATTGTAGTATAACTAAGATTATAATATACAAAAAACTGAGAATTTTATTAAGTTTAGAGGGAAAAAGTTATTGATATGCAAGTGATTATCATACGAAGAATGTAGTTAGATATATTTATCTTGTAAGACTGGCGTCCGAATTGATATTTTCTTCCGATTTATATTATAGCTTTCGACTCTGTCTGTGATAAATATTTTATCTAAGGCAATTATATATTTACATGACTTAACTTTATGTATATTATGTTTTGTAGTTGGAGTTTTGTTTATACAATACATATTTTTATAATCGACGAGACGTAAAATTTTACTCATGGGAATGATTCGTTATTTATAAGGATTATAAAGATAGAATATCTTGTAGAGAATTCTTGTGTACAAATATATAAATATTTAAAGTGTACATATATATATGGCTTGTGCAATAATCTGGATTGTACTTACGAATTTTTGCGTGTGTGTAAATTTTATTCATATTAGAACGAGGCTTGCGATATACTCTATCAATTTTATAGAAATGATATAACGTAGTCATATGACTGAGGAAGAAGAAAAATAAATTTGGATATAACATTCCAAGAATATTCCAATATAATTTCTATTTCTTTTCAAACAAATTTCGCGCCCTTTAGGAATTCAGATAAATCTGAAGTATGCTACGAATTTAAATCTTAGTGACTGATTCTCGATGTTGAAACATGATTTGCAATAAATTTTTATTTATGAAATTCAAATCATCGAAATTTAATTCGCTGCTTCTTGTATATATATATATATTCCTGTATATTTTTCCTCTAAATTTGGATTTTTCTACGGTATCGAAATATATACTCGAAGACATTTAAGACCTTTTATTTAACTGGAATGAAAAATAAATTCGCATAAGTACAGCAACTTGGAAAAATCATTAGAAACGAAATAACACATTTATGTACGTTTAAGTTACTCAAGAATATATTATGCACATGTCAAACCTCCTTTTACCGTAGATTTCTCCGTTCCAATTACGGCAAGATATCGCAGTTTAGTTTTTCTAAAAAATCATACGGACGACAAGCATCCAGCGCGTAGAAGTACGTTAGAACGCAGGCGCGTGTTTCGAATCGTTTCGATCCTGCGACTGTCACGTTCTCCGCGAAGAATCTGTCAAGTTCGGCGGGTCGCGCAGGGCGGCAGCGATGATCAGTGCGCGTTCCGGCCGGTCGAGGACGAGTCGCCGCTACGTGGTAGCACGAGGATCCGAGTCCCAACGTGCTCCTCCCGCGCGTTAAACATGAGTCACGACATCGTCCACGACGCCCGTTGCTCAGCAGCCGCCGGCAGTGACACGGGTGTGTCCGTCGTATCGGTCGCGCTCCGACACGGTGCGGTCAAGTGTGCCAGTCGCCGCGGCCGCCTCGTCGTGGGCTAAGTGTGTCGCAGGCGCGTACGTACGCACGCCGGTATGCACGGCCGACCAGCCGCCACGATGACCGCGGCGGCGACGACGGCGGCTGGCATCCCGCAGGACCGAAACGTCGCCTGCAACGGCAAGGACGACGGCTCGGCGGCGGCGCAGTCTGCCAGGAGCAGGCCCAGGGTGTACAAGATCGTCGTGCTGGGCGACGGCGGCGTTGGCAAATCAGGTATCCGTCGTCTGATCAACCTATTGGAGTGTCTGTCTAATGTATCGTCAAATATTGTTTGAGTATGTCTACTCTGTTGTAATGATTTTTTTTACATCTTTTGTTTTTAGCTGTCACATTGCAGTTTGTCAGTCACAGGTTCCTGGACTATCACGATCCTACGATAGGTACGTCACATTTGATGCAAAAAAAAAAACATTTCCAGCAAACAGAACATTATAGCAACAGTGCAGCAGTATTGAACATTGCTGCATTATTCTGTGTTTGCTGGGAATCTTAGCAGAAAAACAAACTGCGAGTAAACACCAACTAACATTGTATTGATATTATAATTTTTTACTTGTTAATATGAATATAATACATAACAGTTACATTGTTGAGTAGAAAATTATAATATTGATATACTGTAACTATATTAGTTGGTTTACTGGATAAATAAAAATGTAGAGCACGAGAGATTTGACTCCTACATTTGAGATTGATGCAAAAAAATAATGGCCTTTTTTTATTCACAGAGGATTCATATCAGACACAAGTGGTCATTGATGGCGAGGCAGCTCTCCTGGATATTCTGGACACAGCCGGACAGGTTCGAGGCTTTTACATATTACAATGGTCACAGCAACATTATACGATACTGACACGTGTTTTTCATGTATTCTCGTTTCTCGTATACAAACGGAAACGGATCCTGACTCTGTATACTATTGTATCAGGTGGAATTCACAGCAATGCGGGAGCAATACATGAGATGCGGCGAAGGTTTCATGATTTGTTACTCGGTAACGGATAGGCATAGCTTCCAAGAGACAATGGAGTACAGGAAACTAATATCACGTGTGCGCGCCAACGAGAACATTCCTCTAGTTCTAGTCGGCAATAAATTTGATCTACAGCATCATCGAAAGGTACATTAGATGCTGTCGAGTTGACCGTAATATATTAGAAATCGTAAATACACATCGCGATACAAATGGCATACAAAAACAATGGAATATTGATTTCTCCCGTGCATTGAATTCGGTGTCTCTATTTTAGGTGACCACGGAAGAAGGCAAGGCGCTGGCGGAAGAGCTCGGTTGCCCCTTTTACGAGACGTCCGCCGCTCTCAGACAGTTCATAGACGATGCATTTTTCTCGTTGATCAGGCAAATTCGCACTAAGGAGAGGACCCGCAATTCACATCGCAAGCGCAGCCGCTGGTGGCGAATTCGCTCGATATTCGCCTTCATTTTTCGGCGGAGGAGACATACTTCCCATCGTGCTCCATAAAACTGGTTTTTGATAGAGTTCTTTAGAGAAATCACACATTGAATTGACATTGAATTGATAGCAATGATGGGAGTAATATCGTACCAGATCACAACGAAATAGATATTACCCATAATTTTTTATAATTTACGCGATGCATAGTTACCCTTGTTTAGAGACTGACGAATTCGTTAACAATTTCACTGCCTTATCATTGACCCCAGGATGTATTTTGAATGTAGAGCAAAGTGAAATTGTCAAATGGGCTGGAACGCACACTTTATATTCATCTTAGATCTGAAATCTCGAATTAATCATTCGTGCTGCTCAATTTAAGAAACATAGAGCATGATACATAATAGATTTACACTTCCTATAGAGGATACAGCATATACTTGTGACTTCCAGTTTTCTAGAATGACGATTTCTTCCGCGATATTTATTTATCTCGAAGGCTGTTAATATTTATTTAAGTTAGATTTCACAAAATATTAGTGGCGATAAATGAATATAAACGGATCCTAAGGAAATTAATTTTGAATAAGTAAATATTTCAAGTCTCTAACGAATTATTTTGTTGGTAGTTGTAGATGACGGTTTAAAATTTTAATTTATTATTAAATAACGTATGTGACCAAAGAAAAGTATATGAAGCGTTAATGCAAAGCAAAGTGATTCTTGGCAATGCAGAGAAAAATGCAAGATTAATTAATGCAAAAATTTTACAACATAAATAATTGCAACTTTAGAAAAGACATATTAAAAGAATTTAATTTTATTTACTTTTATTTTAATTCAATGTAAGTACACATCAAAGACTATGCTGCTATAAATTATGAATGAGAGTTATATAAAAGTTACAGTATGTTGCAAAGTTTAGAATTGTTATATATTTAGTACTATTAATTATTATTAACGTAAATCGCATGATCTCTAAAATATTTTGAAAAGACATTTCTATATTAAAACATATGATTATGTCTATTACAGACATAAATAATTGAACTGGCAATAAAAAAGCAAATATATTATTTCTGTACAAAAGCTCAGAAAAAATATCATGTAAGCTTTAATCGGAGCTCATATATATGGTATAAATATTATACTCCAATTCAAACAGCATTCGAGTGCAGTTTAACAATAAATATTCTACGCAGCTTGTCAAATATATATAATATTATATAATTTTATATAAGTCTTTAAAAATTAATCTAATCAGTCATCAATTAATTTTTAGTCATGAACTAGTATGAGATTTGTAATAATTACGGTAAGAAAGTTACATTAAAAAAAAATATATATATACACACACACACACACACACACAAATAACAATCATTTAGATGTAAATTTGCATAGTAATTATCTAGTCGTTACTTAATTTTTCCTAGTCACAATTTTGTATTTTGTCATAATATATTAACATATTATTTAATCATAGATAATCGTTGATTAACGCACAGTTTTATATAATAATTCTTGAATGTTTTTTGTTACGTATTACAATACTGAATATATATATTTGCATATATATATCTGTATTATTATATATAATATTACATATTGTTAAAATGGGAAATATTAGATTTTTATATTTATTTGATGTTTATATAATTTAACACATTTTCTATATTGCATTACAGTTATTGCAAATGATTGCAAATACATATATGATGTATGTACACATAATATATATGTATATATTATGTTATTAACATTTACGAATAATTTATTTATAGTGGTAGCAGTGTGACTATTTGTAGTAACAAATATAAGTATTATTGGCAGCATTTGTGGCAATGACTTTGCAATACATAAATCATATAAAGAATGATCGTATCAATTAAAATAAATGTATCAATGTATATATAAAACTGCATATGTAGAAAAACTTGCATAATATGTGACATTAAAACATAAAATATTCGTACGTTCATATCAGTAAAAGAGTATTATAATTAGTGTTTTAGAATTAAAAATATGACAAACAAAATTAACTATTAATGAGATAAAGTCACCATATCCATTATGTGTTATCATCTGTCATCATCACTACATATAAAAAAGAAAGAATTAGCAAGAGAAAAATTGCAGCATGCCATTAAAGATGTAGATAACATTGTCATTTTATATATCACATTTATCAATTAGCTATCAAATAGAGAGAGTAAGTCTCAAAATAATACGACACAAATTATAGATCTCGTACATGATAAGAGAATGTAATGGAAAATGTAGTGACAAGCATGTAGAGAACAATAACTTATAATTTACGAAGACAATATGATAATCAACGATCACTTTGATGTTATATTTTTATTTCATTTACACAAATTTTAATAATGTATAAAATGAAAGGATCTGCAGACTAACGCATGTAATCTTTTACTCAGTAAGTAGTAAACTCGACACTGTACTAATGGTACACACATACAAATGAACATCATATAAATATAAACCATAGAGATTTTGTAATGAAATCACGAAATTTTATGTAAGTTGAGTATATTTTGGATATATGCTGACAAGAATATACAAAACTGATATATTTCACATCATGGTATAAAATAATTTTACATCATGGTATAAAATAATTTTATAATAAGATATAAGGAATGTGAAGAAATAAAACTTTACAACAATTAATCAATATCATGCCTAATTTTCATTAAAAATTTTGTTACAAACGTAAACTATTTCTATCTTTAATAGAAAATGCAACAATATTTTTTGTATTAAAATTTATCATCCATTATCTATTTAAGACTGCAATAAAACTGGCAAAGAAAAATATACACAATATTTATTCAATTTGCCCAAAAATTTGCTCATCTTTACATTTTTATGTAAAACGTTTACAATTTATTGCACTTCCTTTAAGTGATACAAAACATGTCTTATCAGAAAATTATTGCAGCACGTCTTATATCTAAAAATTGCTAATATATAATTATTGGCATTTATTTTCAGATCTCTCAATGATCACAGTATCTGCTTATTTTGCTTATTATATAGAGATTTCACATATGGCCTCAAACGTATGTATATAAAAAATGATCAACTTATTTTGGCACATCCGTACATTATTTTGTAGTTTTATCTTGGGTATTATAGAGAGAAAAACCTATTAAAAAAGTACATATTTTAAAGATAACGTATAAAAAATATTTGTCATATCATGAACAATTAAGTATATGTGTATGTCTGCGTGTGTATACGATACAATTGAGCACAACGTTTTACACGATGCATCATAGTCAAAGCATCATTATCTGCGATCGATTAGAATATCACTTATGGTTATCTATAACTATATTTTAAACTAAGTAGCTCGCGCTTTGCAAGACTGTATTATTTATTTCTAAGTTATATTGCGTGATACTATATAATTTTGTCTCCAGGTTTCTTTGTGGCATCTTGCGTTTTATCTTCTTCATAATTGTCTGGAAGTAGCATAGTTTCCTCTGTGCTTTGTATGTCATCTCCATTGTTACCTACGTAAATGATAAAAAAATAAAAAAAATTATTGCTAGCTTGACTGTCCTCTTTCACAAATTTTGAAATCCAGTTTTCTACATGGACTAGAATAGTATATACGTAGCATTAATAAAATTAAAAAATGGTTTAAGATTCTATAAACAGTAAATTGTAGTGAGCAAGAACATGAATATGAACATGATAACGTTTACATTCTACAGCACTTCAGTAAAGTGAAAATTAAATGTGTGCAATATGTTCGCTATGTTCTAATTACCACGTGCACGATTTTCAGGATCGTCCAAGTCGTTGGCAACTGGAATATCCTGTTCTGCGGCATTATTCGATGTACCATTGATTTGTTTCGATTCCGTTTCAACTGAAAGCCATGTAAGCTAAATTACTATACTAAAGTAAAAAATTCGCATGTATTTCTGAAAAATTTTAATTATTATTTGTTATACAGAATATATGCATAATGACACATGTATATATAATAAGAGTCATTATTAGATACGCGGGTTAGTAACTAATAATTATTAACACGAGTTTTATCAACTTGTATATTTCATGCATGTTAATATAAAATACGTTAGTTTTTTAATATTAATTTTTCGAATTTTTTTTCATAATATTAATTATCCGCAACCAATCCTTTGGTATAGCCCAGAAGCAGGAATGTCTTGCTGAAAGTATTACACATGTAAGTTCTCTTCTTTTATTATTGAGAGGCGTGTTTACGCTTGATATTTTTATTTTTTAAAGAGTTAAAAATGTTATATAGTTTATCACATTTTTTATTGTTTGACATATTTCTATAAATACAATATGCAACAAGCTGTAAATAAATCGCAAAATATACTACATAAACTTAATAATTATTATAACTTAGTTATAAGTATCATATATAAACAACCTTGTTCCACTCCATTCTATATAAATTTACTGTACATATGAGAATTTAATTATTTTGTTCTTTAAAATTAGCCTAGGAAAGAACAATATAATTAATATTAAAATAATTTAAATATCAATTTTTAATATCCTTATAGAAAAATTAATGATTGCATGGCACCTAGTAATTCAAAAGCTGTTTTTGTGCCTGTGTAATTCAATATATATAAACTATATGAATACTTTGTACTATTCTAATATATACAAAATTAGATCTTGCAACGTAAAATGTAAGAAAGTTAACTATTTCATTTTTATTCTATATAAAGACACAATGTTGTGTTACAATACTACAAAACAGCCTTCTTCGTATGAAAATTTCAGCATTCGATATTAGAGAAATGATAGTTTATGTATTATTAGAGAATGAATCCGAAGAGTCGAGTACGATCCACAGCTTAATCAGAAGCGATACAGTGGGGTTGTCCTTAATAGAGCTTTAGTCACAGATATATGAAAATGTGAATTATATACAAATCTACTGCGAACTTTAATTTCATGTTTGTGGCAGCATTCTCTCGCCTCGAGGACGGAGAAAGGTATCACTACCTTTCTTTAACATAGTCACTGAGAAACGAGGAGTTTGGCGCACAGCACCAGGTGGATTTGTTGGTAGGATCGGAATTCCATGGAACTTCAAACCTCGCTGACCAGCTACGGATATTCTTACAGCAGACTCCAGTACAGGATGCAACTGGGACTTGTTAATGACCACTGTCGTTGCTAGATCAGCAAATCCCGACAATATCTTATAATATTAAGTCAATCAACAATGTGCAAAGGGGAACGAGCTTGTAGTCGCATTAATTCTTGTGAGCAGCCCAATCGGAGTTAGAACTTAATAGGAATATTGATAAGATTCGAAAAAAAAAAAAGAAAAAACTGCAGGATATTTTCTTCCTGCCATTAAAGCAGGGTGCAATTAGCAATTATAAATTAACAAATATCTTCATTCAATTACACTGGCAATACACTGCAGATATCTTTTGTACATTAAATAAACTATGTAAAATATTAATTTCGATCAACATTTAAGAATGTGGTTATTTATATTACAAAATAGAAAACTCGGAGTACGTGTCAAATGAAATTTCTAATAAAAATAATTACAACTTACGTGGCTGGAGATTTGGAGTCTGTTTCTTCTCGGATAGCGAATTACAACTAAGCTTGAGTTGATCTACATCACCTTTCAACTGTAAAATCACCATAATTTTTTTTTCATTTTTCAAAATCACTTAATTTATATTAAATAAAAAGTTTATTCACCCTATCTACTTCCTCTTGAAGTTTTTTATTTTCATCTCGCTTTACATCTAATTGTGTATTAATGGTGTCCTTCTCTAATCTCAACGTTTCTAACGTTGCAGTTTTCGTGGCATCCAGTTTGTTTAACGAGTCGAGCTCACTTTTACACATGGTAATCGCATCTTCAAGCTCCTCATTTTTCTTCTTAAAATCAATCTGCTGCTCCAAGCGAACGTGCAAGGAACCCAATTCATCTTCCGTGTGCTTAAATCTTTGTTCCAAGTTACCACGCAACGTTACGCACTGATCTCTTTCTTCAGCACTGAAACGAAAAATTAAATTTCTTCGTTGAAACGAGACTTGCAATTGTGTCAAACACTTTTATATGCTACAATGAATAACAACCTAGAAACAGAATCTAGCACTAGCGATGTTATAAACGTGCATTATGCAAGAAAGCCACGAGCAAAAATTTTCACGAGAAAGAAATTCACAAACATGTATACTGCTTTACAAACTATACAACAATTATAATCCAGAAAGAGTAGAAACTCGCAATATCTCTGCAATAGTCTGACATGAATATTTCAAGCAACTACCTTCATTACAAACATTAAAATGACATAGTGACATAACTCTTTGGTAACCACAATGACCACAACTTAATTATGTGTACACCGACAGCCATCATTCATCGCGGAGATAGTGATTAACAAAATTCAGAGGACACAGGAAGATTTCGCTCGAGGAAAAGTGGCCAGGGACGTCTCACCTTATCTTGAGCTGCTCATTCAGATCGTCGATTTGCCTGATGAGCTCTAGGTTCTCGGATGACAGGGTCCACCAGCTGCAGACGAGCATGAGGCACGCCAGCAGGAGTCCTCCGACCAGGAGGGGCGGACATCTGCCACCGCCGACCCTCATTCCATCGATTCCCATCACTCTTGGCTGCTCGTATCGCGTCGCGCCGGCTCTCGCTCAACGGAACATATGCCACGTTATCGCCCGATTTGGATCGCGCCTCGTGCACATGCAAACAATCTACGTGTCACGCGCGTTCCTTCTGAAACGTGAGCCTCGCGCCCGTAACCCCACTCCGTGAAATGTGATTCTCGCTGGGCGACGAGACGGTGAATTCCACGTCGACGTCGCCGTCGACGACGCGCTGCGTCCCGCGTCTCTCTCAGGAACGCTTCCGCCTGACGGCCATGTGAAAAGCGCGTATTTTAGACACTTTACAACGGGGGCGTGCTCCGATGTACGCTGCCGGTGCCGGCAGCGATACCGCAGCGTTTCCTGATCCTTTTCTGCGGACGTGTTTATAGGGTGTCTCAGAAACGACGCATTGAAGACATAAGACTACAAATTTATAGGATCTTTGGGATTAGGATCTCCTCTTCGAGTACTCGATTGAATAATATGTTTCTGCTATCGTTTTCGATACTGGGTGTTGGCTTATTTTTATGATTAAACCTGAAATTTACGTGTGACTTTATCAGAAATTAATTTACAATTTTGTTACATTTCCATTAAAAATTTCGTTGAAATCTTTATTTTCAGAGTCGAGAATAAAAGACATAATGTTTGTCGCGAGAGACGGCGACAAAAGCGCTTCTCTTGTCAATTTACTTTGTCTATCACTTCTATCGGCAATTGACGCGACTTCTGGAACACCACTGACCGTAATTGTCAGATCTTCACGCGATAGCGTCGAATGATCGATCGGCGTCTCTCGCTATCTATTCAAGTCATCGTTATTTCCTCCTGTCGGAAGTATTTACTTACCATACTTACGTTATTATTCTTAATTCATTTAATCTGGAGTAAAAAAATAAGTTTCAGTCTTTATTGTGAGAGCTGATGAGAGCGACGCTCTCATTTGCATCGGCCACGAACTATCGGCTTTAGCTAGGGTAGCGAAAATTGTAGCAACCTTGACAATAAGCGCACATGCGTATTTGGCATAATTACGCGATATAAATAAAAATAAATTGTTGAAATTAGTGGTGTCGCTAGGCAATTACAAATTTGCGTCATAACGTATAACTATAAAAATGAATAGTAAAACTTGAGAAATTAATTTAAAATATTTATAGATACGATTCTTCATGAACCAGGGAATTTCAACGATGAAAAATCGATTTAATGAGAGAACTTGTAAATCGATTAGTGCCTGTCCTTGTATCTACAACTGTCGATAGAGAACGGCTCCGTGCAAGTGACACTATTGATTTCTAGATCCTTGTGGGAGATGGATTTATTTACATTTGTTTAACGACCTATTATCTCTTTTATGGACATTGAATCATCACACTGTATAAAATTCGCTAGGTATTTATTAGGAAAATGGCCTTGCTACCGTTCCCTTCGCGCTTTGCAAGGAAACGTGTATATCAACTTATCAGTATTTGCAATTTAAATGACTGGAGCAGTTTTACTTTACAATCTGTAGAACAGACTGAATTAATTTGACGTGAAGAAAAGATTAATCTATTAAAAAAAAATCGATCAAAGATGAGGTAAATTATCTTTGTGTTTTACATACTTTTTCATAAGTCACAATGTATCGCTAAAACGAATTAATCTTCTTATACTATATTCACATATTCATTAAAAAGTAAAGTAGGAAAATTGTTGAGAAAATTATTTTGATTTAAATGTCACACAAATGTCTCGATTAAAATATCTAAATTATAATACTAATAATTACATAATATTAATATAATAATAATGAATTATTGTAATTGATAAAAAAATAAATAATTCTAATGCCAATACCTTTAAATTGCAGTATCACGCAAGGCAAGATTTCAGCGGACGAGAACAGGTAGACATCTACAAGCGACACATGTATACAAAAACATCGCGTTTATTCTATCCTTTTAATTATATGTATATATAACATGTATTTACTTAACGCTGTTCCATCGGAGAGAACTCATAGCCGATTAGAGCGAACAGAACATATCGCGGTCTCGATGAAGGAAAAACCAACGTGATCGTAAAACCGGATTTACGGCGCGCGGTTCTTTCTAATCAACTAATTAACGCAGAGTTCAGGACAATCGATCGTGTACGAACGGTCGCGAGCAGCAGCATCAGCAGTCCCCGTCTGCGTACGGGATGAGACTGACGCGCGACTCGTCGTTTGCTCGCTTATTATCTCGCGACGAGCGCGATCGCACAACCAGTAACACCGGTCCGATAAAATGCATTCCCGTGCTCGCGATGCACTGTCCGCAGCGATCGCAACTCTTCTGACGCTTATCTGTACAGTAATAGACTCTGCTCTGTTTACTATTCATTTATGCAATATGCTTTTTCCTTATCGAGTCTAAATCAGTTTTACCGATTTCTTTTTTGATTTCGTAAAACCTTAGAAAAATGGAAATTCGACGGGCATTCGTAAATTCTTATTTTCTGACGCGATTATTTGACGCGAGAGGATTAATAACGTTTGTAATCTGCGAGTCGATTCCTTATCGTCATTTTTAATAATTGTAGACTTGATTTATACTTTTTGTATCTTCGGTTATTAATCTTATTTATCATATAAAATATATCCAAATTAAAAAAAGAGAACATGGCTTTTCATCAACTTTAGAACTTGTTCAATTTATTCATATTTGATTTTATTTTTCCACTCTATTTTTTTTGCTAATTTTACATCTTATGCAATAATTAAAATTACATCAATTAAATTATAGAACAAGTCAAGTAAATCAAGTCGTAATCATTATTAAAAATTAATGTGTACGAGGATGCAATTATTTATATTATTCTTTTCTTTCAAGCGGAAAACAATCACACCACTTTCGGAACATCCGGTATGATTAGTTTATTCATAGCGATGCATTGATGTTTCGTAATGCGTCGGAATCGCATGAAGGCTGTTTCGAAAGTGAACAAATCGATTGCATACGCATCGTCTCTTTTCACATTCTTTACAATTATACTCGGCTATATATTTGAAGAGAAATAAAATATATCGTAAATTTAATGGCTTTTCTTATGTTTTCAGCGTCATTGCGCGTCAAGCTGTTAGACGCTGGGACCGTTTAAGGATCACTTACCGTGACCCATATTTCTCAAACTTGATTATACTGATACTTCTGGGAAACGTGAGCCGGACGTTACATTATCCTTATTTACTCGCGAGGAAGAGACCGAGTTTTATTTATTACCTGATTGAAATAATTGCAAGAGTATAGTTAGATAATTGAATGGCAAAGATTCTAAGTAATTTAATTTTAATTTTGAAAAAATATGTTTCATCGTTCGCAGACGAATGGTTTGATCCTTTTGATGAATTTTTTAATGAGAGTCCGCGAAGAAGCAAACGTAGCTGCCGTCGACAAATTCAATTAATTTCTCTTTTTTAAAATGATTTATTGTCAGTGATCGGTAGCACTCGTGCTACACACGCAATTGTCAAAATTGCGACGCATTTACAGTGAGAATGTGCACACATTGTTGTATTAAATTCATGCAATAAAAAGCGACGGTATTTCCTAGACTCTGCAGTTGGAAAATATTGCACTAATGAGTTTTAAAAATAATCTGTGAAGCCGTCGTGTTAGATGAACAAATAGATATTTGATGTCTCTTCCATATAGATGTACAAATGATTCATCAATGAAAAAGCAATTCGCTCTTAGGCTTAACCATGCGTCTTAATTTTTCTGTTGTCAATCGCAGACCCTACTTAATAATATTGTATTAATTAACTTACAACTCAATATATATTTTTAGATAGTACGAATAATTTTTTTTTATACTCTTATATTAAGAAGATATAAAAAACCGACGTAAAAAATATATCGCGGATATAGAGATTCTTTTTTATGACTTTTTTTTATGACACGAATACTATCGATTCTCTAATTATCTTATTGTTTTGCGTTTTCATCGTTATACAACAGAAAAATAGAAAGGCAAGCACGAGTATTTTATACAAATACAAATTTTCAGTGTACAATTAGATAGTATTAATCAAAGACTTTTCTTTCACACGTATATCGGGTCTGCGATTAGGCACGCTAATTCCGTAAATACAGCGATATCCGTGTATTATCTAACGTGATTCGAAGGACTTATTTACAGTGTGAGTCAATGTAAATCCTTAGAAGACGTGCACGAGAGAGAAAGGACGTAATTAACAATTATAATCTTCGCTTCCTTACTTTTAACTCATTACGTATATTCGTACTTCATATACGGACTCTCAACACATCCTCTTGCAATTTCTCTCGTACGCATCATTCCAATTTACATAGTTGTAGCTTATTATAAAACGGTATAGTTATATACTCATTATTACATATTGCGAAACTTTCGTCGTGTGATGTACTATTATAAATCGATTAGATACTCGAGAGTATGCTAATCTTGTCCGTCTCGACATGTGTACATCGAACCAGGGATTCCTTATCAAAAAATACAAATCCGCTTAATATCATTGCAGGTTTCATGCAGTGAAATGTCATCCATTTAGCATACATTGTCCATAATGCGCCAAATAATATCCGTCATTATCGAAATATCATCGCAACCTATTATTATCCTATTATATCGCGCGCGTAAATCACCATAATCTCCTCGTCGATATTTTCTCGTAATCACCTGCGCAACTTTAAATATACGATTAGGATTTAGTATAGAAAAAGGATTTATAGGAAAATCATGGTCCGAAGCTGACATTGGATCTTTTGGTCTCTCGTACAGCAGATTAGTTCGCTCAGAGTGAGAATCTTTTCAATTGATACATAAGATACGGTAGATAAATTATGCATTTATCCAACAGCATCTTTCAGTAAGTTATAATTGTGGCGACAATTGAAAAAAATTATCTCTCTTATAATGAAAAGATTAATTTCCACAAAAATAATATTAAATTAACAAAGATCTAATTAATTTTGTCCAAGTCAAGACATTGTCCATCACATCATTAATCTTGAAAATAGCATGATTTTTTAAATTATTACCATCGTGATCGTAAATGTAATAATTCTATTAATGAAGGAATTAAACGATGATATGTATGCTTTCGTTACTGCCAAACAAGACAATTTTTCGAAAAGAAACACGAAGTAGCCATCAATAACTGTTATAATTTTTATCGGTTTTTAAATTTTTCTTTTTATATTTTCTTTTGTTATCGCTGTCATAATAGCCTTATAATAAAATTTATGATATTTATACTCAAAGAAAAAACCAAAGTACAAGCTTGTGAAATTTATATATAAATTAAATTCATGTATAAAAAATTTTAATATAAGAAAAATGATTAAACTCAAATAAACTTTTTCTTTCAAAATGTAATGTATATAATACACGACACTTTTAAAAGAACAGAATATTGAAATAAATTTTTTTGTAATTACACTCTTGTATACGTATAAAGTAGAAAGTGTAATAAAGGTAAAAATTGTATATTGTATAAGAAATTTATCTATATTTATTTGCACGACATACTTCGGTGAAGAGTATAAATGCAGTGATAGCAGGCGATTTACAAAGAAAGGGGTACCGGTGAGACGCGTAGTAGTAGTGACAATTTCAAGATATTTTTATGCACAAGGCTTGTGTACACAGATATAGATTAGTGTCGTCTCCTGTTAACAAAATATACAAATAAAATTAAACTGCTGATAATTCTTTGTAGTTCACTAGTAATTTCTCTTCTTCTCACGTTTTCTAAATGTAGAGAATCAGCAAGAAGAACCGTATTAAAACAATGTATTTGAAAGTATATACCATTTAGTTATCCCATTTATATTATATCTTCATCTGTATTTCCAGGCAATGCTTCTAAAGAAGGGTATAAGAACCCATGTAAAAGATAAACAATTGCAATTGTACATTTAATGTAAAGTCCATTGGTACCATGAGAATACTCTCGTGGTTGGACATAAACTTTCTATAACATACAGATTTTCTAGTGAAGTAAACTTTGTAAACGCAAAACTTCAATATAACAGATTGAGCGTTTGGAACGCTGTGTTAGTAGATGGTGTTCTACCTTACTTAAGCTATAAATGGATAACGAAAAGCATATATATATGTATATATATATATGGATAATCTAAAATAAAAATATGCGCTTAAATTATTGCAGCTTCAACATAGCCCCAAAGTTAATTGAGAGAAGCGGGACTGCCGACAGCTTCTATAATCAACTTTTTCGACTGATCAAAATTACTTATTCAGCATTTTGATTAAAATATATTATGTTAAAAAAAATGTAAATTATTACATGTCTCCCTTTAATACATTATTAACGTATGTTTCTCTCTTACCTTTCCTTCGCACATTAATCTTCCAATTATTTGCTATTTACTTGTCTTAGCGCTATAAAAGATTAGAATTTTACGTTAAGGATATACAGCCTACCGTTATTCTGATATATCAATATTCAAACAATTGTTTCGTTGCTGTCTAAAAATATCCTTAACTTTCCATGGAGTTTTCTTTTATCCACTAATATATCAATAACCATCCTAGTGCCCGATCCTTAGAGATATTCATTAATTACATATATAATTAATTCATTTAATATATATATTATACAAAATATCTCTGCATCGTTGCAATTGTTTGACAAAAGCATACAAGTAACTTAGTATTACACATGTTTAATAGATAATTTTACATTGTGGGTTGCCTTCTAGTATCGATAACATATTCCTGTCGCATTTGGCAGTAACAAAAGTATCGGAATAATGTGTAGCACCGATTGTCACGTTTAAAACTGGATCGATGAACACAATAAAAGCTTCCTTTACTATGTGAAACTGAAACATAAACGAGCGGATTGAAATAGGAGACTAATGAAGGTTAGACAATACATATGTATATATATATATCTCCCAATTATTCTACCTTATTAAAAAGTATTTATTTCAGTACCTCAGAATATGATAAACACATTTTTCTCAGTGCAAGAATTTTATGTACACTAAATAACCTACATCTCAAAAAACCGAGCTTTCTCTGCATAATGAATGCAAAAAGAATTGCAGATACCTCGTCAATGATAAATATATTATAAAGAATTTAGATGTTTAAAATAGATCTTTGTCGAATATATATACATACAGATACATACACATAAATACACAACTATATATTTATATATGTATGTATAAAATATATATATATATATATTCAATATGTAATTGTTTAAAGTTTTAAACAAATATGTAAAATATCGAATATGAATCCTGTTCGATTATTCATCCCCAAGCGTCTCATACATCAAATTCATTAGTTGTCAGATAACGAGAAAATCATGAAAGCGCCGAACGTGCCAACCGTGATTTTACTTGATACAAGTATGAGCGTTTAGATGCGATATGTCGTACCGTCCGTTAGAAAATGCTATATAAACATGAAAAAACTTACTTAACTCCAAAAAATAACCATGTCGCCATTATTAACGGTACTCATGTCTTTACAAAGAAGATTCTCGCGCACTCTCACGAAAAAATAGGATGACAGCGAGTAAGAAACGCGGTACAGAAAGACGTTGACGTTCATACTGAACACTAAAAATACTTCTCTTCCCCAATCCTTACGCATAGACTAAGTCTACGGATATCTCTTTTCTCTTTCTCTCTCACTTTTTCTCTCGTTTTTCTTATTATCGCACGTTCACATCTTTCGTTTACTTGTATATCACGTCATTTAGCTGGTAATACATTGATTTCATCATCGTTGTTAGGCATATAGAAATTAAATAATGAGTAGCGTTGCTCATGGGAGTTTCAACTGTACGAGGCCAGGGAGAGAACAGGCTCACGAGAAATTATCACTAGCTGGTTCCATTTTCATTTTTTTCTGTGGGGAAGTCACTTGCGAACGTAGGTCTGTGTTGGCGGGTCTCTTCACTTGCGGATTACTTTTCACCGCAGTGGTTGGATCTGCTAATAAGAAAGTGTTCGGATGTATCTCTTTGTGGGGAAAAAAAAATCATTTAACTCAAACAAATAGCGCGACTCACCTTGCAACCACCTGACTTGAGTGGCTGGTCCATATCCCTTGTCGTTCCTTGCTGCTATTCTAAATATGATGGCCGGTTTCGTAGTGGTGTCCACATGAGCGGCATTAAGTGCACTATTGTTCACCGAACAAGAATTACTCGAACCGCAATAAACTCTAATAAAAGCTAACTGATTTGGATTCGACACAACTGTTTTTGGTTCTCCGTCATTGTTCAACGCGGTACTTCGCACTGCCAGGTAAACAGAATATTCGAGAATCGGCCCAACATTGCTAGGCGGCGGTTCCCAAGAGATTTGTGCGCCGTCCACGGATTTTGATATTTTTATAGCGCTCGGTGCACCCGGGAATCCCGGAAGACACGTCTTGAATGCCGCTACCTGCAACGAAAAACGAGAATTCATGATTTTGCAAAGTTTATCTTTTATTTATTAAAAAAAAATCATCTTGCTAAATAATATTACGAGACATGGAATTGAATTTCTTACCTCACTCCAGGCACTTCGTCCACAACTATTCACAGCGGCAACTCTAAATTTGTAGGCAGTACCGGGTTCTAACGCTACTTTAGCTCTTCCTTTAAAAACATCCATTGTCAAAGATTGCGTTATATCTAACGGCTCATCACCAGGAAGATAATAATGTTGAACAGTTAAACTAGTTCCTTTTATCACTCCTACGTCATACCACTCTGCCTCTTTCTTCTCTTCTTCGCTCTGTAAAAATTTCGGTTAATGACAAAATTTATATTTTATTTAATGTAACAATATAAAAAATTAAGAGAACGTACCTGTTCATTTTTAACTTTTATCGTTGGCTCTGCCGATCCTAAAGCAGCAGTAGCCAATGTTGTCAACGCTGTCGAATCATCGCCAGTTTCTGATCTTGCATCGTTGATCTTGTCTTGTTTCTGATTTTCTCTCTTTTGGACAGCGAGGTCATCTTTCATCTCCACTTTTATGGGAGTGTGTACTTTTTCTATTTCCTTCTCAACAGGTGCAGCAACACCGTTAACTGACGATATTGGCAAATCGGGCAATTTTTCCTGTTCCATAGGTTCATTGTTCGGCTCCAATTTCATTTGGACGCTTGGTGTAACAGCGGGGGCTGTTACATTATCTGCCGGAGTCGATGTACTGTTATCAGTGACCATCGATTCATCGGTATCGTTCAATTTTATAAGAGAACTCTCAGTTGGAAGATCAGTTTCCAGTTCTGTGATTTCGTCTTTCAGCTTCTCAACTTTCTGAGTATCGCCTTGAGGAAGATGCGATGTGTCTGTATCTTCGGTAAGCAACTCTTCAGAAGCTAGCGGTTTCTCGTTTTCAGAAGACGATTCATTCTTTACGTTTTTCTGCTTCTTTTCATCTTGTTGAGATTCGTCGATTTCCATTGCCGACGAACTCGCGGTGTCCACCAGAGGTGTCTGTTCGGATGAAGCCTCTGCGGATGATTGTACTAAAGGCAATTCGGTTTTTATTTCTTTCACGTCATTGACTGTGGAATCCTTTATCTCTTTTTCACTTGGTAACTCTGCATCATTGTCGTTAGTTTCCATAGGTATTTCGTCAGCAATTGATGGATTATCACCATCTTCAGTTTTTACAATTTGACTGGCGGTGCTCGATTCAGGAACGTCGGCTGTCTTCGCTTCTTCATCCTTTACGTCACTTTTTTCTTTTTCAGATGATTCCTTTGCCTGAATATTTTCAGATATATTAACGTTTGGTTCTTCCGTTATCGCCGATTCAGTGCCGACCGATTCGCTGGCATCTTCTGAAGCTGGCTCCTCATCTACGTTCATTTTTTCTTCATCTTCCAGTAAGAGATCATCTATCGGACCATCTACTTGCGGAAGTACGAAATTTCCGTCACCGTCGACTTGCATTGGTTCTCCCGCACTCATCTGAGAAACTAGGGCCGCCGCTGTGGTCGCCTCGTTACCGTTACAGCTATCCTCCATTTTATCATCGCCACCAGCATCATCTGTTGCTACCATGAATGATAAACCACCAGAAGATTCTTGAACCGGATCTATCAGACCAGCTTCTGCTGCTAATGCGGCTAACGCAGCATCAGTAGTAGCAGGACCATCCGAAGTAGATGCTGAAATATTATTTTATAGTGTAAGTTAATGTTAGTCGCAAATGGGATGACGCGTGGCTCTTTACTAACGCGAGTGACTAGTAACAATAGGGTCCCGGGTTCGATCTCGACCCTCACCCTACATATCCTACATATCCCGTTAAGAGATTGAGAATAACACAAAAGCCTTTTTAGGCTACAGTGTGTGAGCTCCATACCTTATTGTCATTAAAAATGATAATAATAATAAGGTCGCGAATGGCTTTCATCATTTTACGTTATACATCAAAATATACCCACCTAAAGAGGCTGAAGGTTGTTTCTGAGAAGAAACAAACAGCATCTTGCTTGCATCTATCGAATCTGACGCGCTAGTAGTTACTATGGAACTACTACTTGTTGGTAAAAGCGTCACCGTTTTCGCGCTTATACCCGCGGGCATTTGTAGAGTTACTGGCTTTCCAGATACCGCTACCGCTTCCTATAATTTGCATAAACAAATTTTAATTTATATATCTTGTAAAAAAGTACATAAATATTTTCTGTTGTACACTTACAGGCGTCTTTTGTATCTGCGGTACAGTAACAAGTTGATTTTTGCCAGTATTGAAGATGGCTTGTGTACCGGTCTTTGCAGCAATAGTCACTGTCTTTGGTACACCGCCTTGCCCCGGGACTGTGATAGTTAAAGGCTTGCCAGCAGTTCCACCACTCATTGCTCCAGAGGAAACAACAATCATCTTGACACCTTGCTGATTTGTGACGTGATTGGTAGCTGACAACGGTAAGACATTTACGGGAGTAGCTACAGGAGTAGCTCCTTGTCCTGCACCAGCTTGCGATGTTGTTACTGCTTGTACAGTTCTTAAACTAGAGCCTGTGGTGACAACGATGAATTGGTTGGCTCTTCCGACTAATCCACTATTTCCGGTCGGTTTAATCATTATGGTCTGCTTGCCCGCAATGTTCTGTCCTTTACTCATCGCCATTATGTTGGATTTTACAGTAGTGAGGATTTTTGGTCCCGCAACTGTGCTAGGATTTACCAATCGCAATATTGTAGGTCCTTGATTGAGAGGTTTCGTGCCGGCCGCCTGGACACCTTTACTGGGAATAAGGCTCACTTTGGGTACTGTGGCCATCATACCACCTCCAGTTTTCACAAGATGCAAAATCTGCGGCTGACCGGATATATTTTGGCCAGGCTTCTGCAGTATGATCTGCTTGCTCTGTTGTGGCGAGGCAGTGCGCAATACTGTAGCGCCGGGTGCGGCGAAACGAATCTGCTGACCTGGTTGAACGTTTTTCATTCTTATAGTGTTGGTTGCGGTAGCAGCGGCGACTGCAGTCTGCGGCATGATCGAAACATTGTTCATAGTAATCTTCGGGGTGGCTGCTGCTGCCGCGGCCAGAGCAGCAATTCCGGACATGGCAGCGGGCGTTTGACCAGCCGCAGTCGTAGTCGTAGTTGTAGCAGTCGCAGTTGTTTGCTGTTGCTCAGTGCTAGCAACTGCAACTGCCGTTGCAGCTGTAGCCACGGCTGCTGTAGTGGTGACCAAAGGAGACCGAATACGTATTACGTTGCCTGTTGCGACTCTCGGAGTCATTGGACTCGTTGGCTTTTGCACCACCTGCGATGGTACGGATTTTTGCACTGTGCTCGTACTTTGAACTCGCAATGGAGTCGCCACTGCCGTTGCCACGGCTGTCGCTACAGATGCTCTGGCGGTAGCGGCGGCGGCAACAGGTGGTGTAGTTGGAGGAAGAGCGGCGACAGTAGTCACAGGTGGAGATGTGATAGGTACAGTCGCGGGAGTCGCTATTGCAGGAGTTGTCACTGCAACGGGAGTACTAACGATAGGCGCAGTCGGCGTTGGCGCGCTCACTGAAGAGAAGGTACCAGTCGCCGCTACCGGTGGCATATCATACTTCTGTACTTGAAGGATGTAATAGTGTGCGGATGGGCATGGTGTCCAGCTGACTTCCAACGTTTGCGTGGAAGCCCTGACCAACTGAACTCTGGAAGGTGCCGCTGGCTTACTGACTTCAAGATACCACAGATCTTTACAACACACCTGAAACAAAGAAGAATCATATGGTTAGCACAGCAATTTTATTTCACCTAATCAAAAGCCTAATCATGCCACTGTAAATGATCCTGACCTGGTTGTTCCAAGCTTTGCGATAACCATCTCTACCAGACCATACGTAAAGCCTACTGTGTACACCAACCGCACAATGACCAGCACGAGCCCGAGGAACATTCTCCTCCAAAGAATCAACAGTCAGTTGCTCCCAAGTAAGAGTTTCTAAAATAATAACATTTGATTTAAACGCTTCTTGAAGACCAACTTATTACCAAATTGACTATTGAAATTAACAATGTAATATTTAAATGGTTCCATTCCATGTACTATTCATATAAGTATTCTATACAATTTAATAATTCTAGACTCAAATAGTTTTCAACATTTAATACATTGATAATATTTTTATTTTCTAAACTATATTGATTAAATTAATATCTATCACAAATGAGAAAATTTAATATATTGATCATATATATTTAATAATTCTGATTCTATAATTTTGATTAAATTATGTATAAATATAAATTATTATTATAAAAGAAAAAAAATATTAAACTTACCTAGATTCAAGCATGCCAGCGTACTCGTGCATTTCCATTCCTTCTCGTGTGTCGCGACTTTAACGTCATCAACAACTAATGGCACCCATCCTCCAAATACATACATTCGATGACCGATTAAAGTGGCAGTATGAAGTGATCGTGGTAAAGGAGTAGGTCCATGAACAACTGGCTTGTTCCAAGTCATTGAATCGACATCGAGGAACCATAAATCACCTAGACGGCAACCACTCATGCCACCATAAATTACCAGCCAAGATTTACCCGTGGTACGATCGGTGTACGCCACTCCGGTGTGGGATTCTCTGGGAGGCGGCGCGTGCCCGTGCGTCTGCGGCACATCCCAGGCTGTTTGGCCATTAGGAAGGAGCTCGAGCGTGTACAGATCGTTCAGATATCTCGGTATATTACTCTTCGGATCGTCACTTTCATTCGCCAAACCCCCGAAAAGGAAGACCCTGTTGCCAATGAGGGTGAAACTATGCCCCAAACGCGGGCACGGCGGTGGTTCGTGCTTAGGCGGCTTTGGCCTCATACGTTTCCATTCCCACCGACTCGCTTGTAATTCGTACAGCTCGCTAGAATATTTGCCATACTCTACCATTCCACCGAAGACAAAAATACGCGTGCCATCGACAACAAAGCCATAGGCTGCACAACCTGGCGGAATGTCTCCTTTTGTAGATGGCACGAACCACTGATTCGTCGCTGCAAAGATATACCTTGTATGAACATCTTGATGTAAAAGATTAAACGTACATACTTTTCTATCTTATGTAAATAATCTTTTAATGCAATGTAAAGTGTAAAAAATCCCTTCTGTTTCTATCATTGATGTATGTACGTACAATGTACATATATGTATATATAAGAGATAATTGTAATAAATGTAAAGACAATATGTAATTCGTTATATACATACAAGTTGTTATTTTACATTATTGTACAAAATACAAATATTTTATAAAATTTAGTAGCGCAAAATTTTATGTAACTAAATAAAACACATGTTAATTTGATAAGACAAATTTGCATAAATCTAACAATAATTTTGTACATGTGAGAAATCTTTCCAACGTTTAGATATATGCTCGTTTTCAATAGTATAGAAAGCGCAAAATAATACAATTACAAGAAAATCTGACGAGCGTTACTTTTAGTATCATTTTATTATAAATTGCACTTGAAAGATACGTTCGAGTAACAAAGGAGAAAAATTGAGAAGAAGCATCCGTAGCTACGAGGAACCCAGACCATATGCATTCCGGCTGTTGCCATGGCGAGCTCGCCCGCGAGGACAAACATTTCGAAATCGGGCTCGAAATGCGCGCAGCAGCGCGCGCAGGCGCACGTCGCGCAGCGACGTAGCACGAGAAAGATAATAATTGTACGTGCGGGCGCGCGGAAGGCGGTAGAAGGGTAGAGAGAAGGAACGAGAGAGCGAAAGGAAAAAGGAGAAAGAAAAGGTGGAGAAGCGCGAACGTGGAATGACGGGAAACTCGGCGCGTTGCCGCGCGGCGGTAGGGGGGGCTCCGAAGGGACGTGCGGAGGAAGGGGGGAACGTTAGAGACAGCAATGGCCGCTCCCGCGCGTATAAACATGTAGAATGACAGACCGCGGCGATTTCCCGGATCCGTTGCGGCCGAGCCGTCGTCCCTTGGACGCGGGGACGCTCGCACGAGCGGGCCCGACGGCGAACGCCCGGGCCGAGGGCCGCGCGTCCCGTGCGGGACGCGGAATCGCCGCGTTCGGCCGCGGATCCGGCCGGTCACCGTCTTGTCAACGTATGCCGCCATATTGGTTCGCGGGAATCGCCAGGTACGGCGCGGCGCGGCGCGGAGCAGCGCGGCGCACGAGCATCCCCCTCGAGGGCGGGCGGATCAACTCACCGGTGTTGTACACATGCAACTCGTCGACGATGCCCTCGTTCCCACCGCCGAAAACGACCATGAGATCCTTGATGGCGACCGCCCGGTGGCCATGCCTGGGTCGCGGCTGGGGCCCGGTCGGATTCGCGATCCGCTTCCACTTTAGCATGGGTGCCGCCATGATGACCGTCGATCACATCATTTTTTCATCCCGCGAGCGATCGTACCGCACCACCAGCACCACCACCGTCGTTCACGTCGTCGTCGCGCCTGTCGTCGTCGTCTTGCCGCCGACGAGCTGACGGCTGGAGCGCGCGATGCCTCCGCCTGATCCGCGCGCGCGCGCGGGCGTCCCCCGCGTTCTTTATCACAGAAACCGCGGCGAGTACTCGGCCGACGTCGAGGGGTTGCCCGACGACAGCGGCGATCCTCTCTCAAAAGTCCACTCGCGCTCGCGCGGACGCGGCGGCGTTCCCGGGACCGTACGTCCCGATTCTAACCTCTCTCTTTCTCGCTCCGCGGAACGGCGCTCCGTGAAACGGCGCGAGCTCCTCCCGCGCGCACTCGTGTTTCCTCCAACAGGGTGCCGGCGATCGGCGGCCGCCCCTCGCTCGTCCGCACTTGTAACTCGCGAGAAAAGCCGCGGGTCGGGAGCCAACTCCGCGGGCGCCGAGACTCGCCGCTTACGAAGAACGGTGTATGTGCGTGTATGTGTGCGTCCCAGCGGCGCGCCACACACGTACAGGCAGAGGCGACGCGCACCGTGTGTGTGCACGTCCGTATTTACGTATGCGCGGTGTTTACGGCCGCCGACAACGTGTCCGCTAGAGCGTCGACTCGGCGAGGCGCCGCGACTCGGGCGGATACGCACTCGCGACGCGCTCCGCCGCGATCGAGCTCGCCGCGATTCGATAATCGCGAGATTAATCGCGCGACGGCGGCGTCGTCGATCTGGGTCGCTGGCAAGAGGGACGCGGGGAAGAGCGCTCGTACGTGCGCGCGCGCGCGATTCTCGTTCCCTCTCCCGCCTCTTCACCTGCTGCCGTCGCCGCCGTACCCTCTCGCGGTGAAACCTGCGTCAAAACGAACGAAAAACGGCGCGGCAAGCGATCACTATAGCACGATCTGGCGACGCCGGGCGCAGCGACGAGTATCCGCGACCTGACGCTCGTGTCGATCGAGTACCCGACGACCAGCCACCGGCGGCGAGCGATTCCGTCGTACTTATCGGGGAAACTGCCAGAATATTCGCTAGCTCGATGGCGCGCACGAGCGGTCTTCGCGGACCTCGTCCACCATTGCACACAACGCGTCGGTAACGAGCGGTAACAAGCGCATTGCCAACTGACGCCGAACTGTGGGGAAAAGCTACACTCGAACGATTAATCGACTGACTTTCTGGAAAAATCGATTCTCTTTCGAGATTAGTCCAATACAAAGGTAAAATGTTCGTACTAGCGTAAAAAGAAAACGATCAATTACATGTCCAGAAGAATGTTTATGGACATAAATTGCCCAGAAAATTGTCCATGAAAAATCATGTTTCTTTTTTCTAATATTTTGTAAATACTAAAATTATATATAGATATACGATAAAAAGTGAAGAAACATTACAAAGGTATTTACATATAATAAAATAATCTTACATAAAAAGATTTGGCAAATCTGAAATAAAAAATTGTTGAATTCTAAATTTTATGTACATAATTTATCCCTTTACGTAATGACAAATTACAAATTTATTACAAATACAATTTAATTACAGACTTCAATATAATCAGAACACATTTCAATTTTATATGTTACAAGTCGAGAAGATTGTTGTCATGATTTGTCAGAAATTAATAAGAGGAATTTGTAAAATTTTATTTATTTTTTTTAAACATTGCTCTTTATACACAAATATTTTTTTATAAATCATCCTATTTTAAAATACTTATCATGTCTAATAACGCATAACATAAATTTTATGTTTACTTTTGATGATACATAATAAAGCAAAGTTACAACTGCAAGTTAAAATAAAAACAATAGAAATATACAAAAAGAATTGTTATATATTGTTTAGTTAATAGACAATACTTGATTTGAAGTATATAAGTTCCAGTTTTAATTCTATTTATTTCACGGAATGCTAAAGTATAGCTTCTTTTGTTAAAGTAGAACTATTTTTTGCTTGTGAAATTATTTAAGTTATTAAATTGTATATCTGACATCTTAAAATTAAAGAAAACTGTATATTTCTTAAGAAAAATAATCCTCCAACTCCTCCAATTAAGTGAAAATTTACAAATTGATAATAAATGGAATATTAATGTTCTTTGCCTATCAAAGCTACTTCACATATTTTGCATACTGTATCTTTAAATTGCGGATTATAGCTGGCACCACATAAGGGACACTTTACTTCCGGTTTACCTTTATATATAGGTGTAAATGTACTTGCGCACAATGAGAATGGATTATGCTCGTCATAAACTAATTTATGCTCGTCGACAGGATTCTTGTCACAAGACTGAAAAAGAATAAATCAAAATTTTCATATGTAGACATTAATTTATATAAATATTTATTTATATAAATATTAATTTACGATAAAAATAAAATTACCTGTAACAGGACCCGAATTTTTTGTGCAAGTTCTGGATTTGGTCCGAGCTCGAGTAATCTTCTCGCGAACGAAGCGGCGGTTTTGTAATTCTTCAATTTATAAAACAAATTCACAGCTACTTGAAGAGTAAGAATCTGATGTACAGGTTGCAAATTACAGTGCGTAAAGTAAGCTGCCATCTCGCAGATCCTCTTCTGTTCCGCTAACGTGGCTCTCGGTAAACTTTTACGCTCAGACTCCATCTTCAAACCTAAGATATACTCGCGACAAATCTGAATAAGCTGTTGAGCTTCCGCAATATCCTGTTTGGTATCGACAACGAGTAACGGTACACTTAGCAAGATACTCTGCAGCTTCTCTATCGCCTTGGCAAATTTGCCATTGGTCGTCAATTGATAGCACAACTGAAGACGCTGGACTAGCTCGGCAAGATGCAGTCCTACCGCAGGTAAACCTGTCTTCGACGCGGCGTCCTTCCAATTAGAATCCTTCCAATTTCTTTGAGGATATCCGTATAACGATGGTATATTAGGTAGACATGCGTAGGATGTTTTGGAGCGAGCGTATGTATTTAAGAACAGAGATTGATAAGGTCCAAACTCCACCACTCCGACCTGATTATTCAACAATCTAAACGCTGACTCAAACGATCCGGCTAATATATGATCGACTACCAATTTAGAATTATTAACCCAATGCTGTGGTGGCGAAACTCCTTTAGTAGGTAGACACTCATAGTTATTACTTTCGTCGGAAGTTGCTGCAGCTTCGAGTTCCGGTGGAAGATCAACGTCTTCGACATCCCATCCAGGATTCTCTTCGCCTTCTGGCGCAATTTCTGCGTCCACACCTTCTTCTTCATCTATACCGAGTTCCTCGTCGTTGCCCCATCCCTCAGGTGTCGTTTCACCGTTGTCTTCCAAAGCAAGAGCAGCGGCCACTTGAGTCCTGCTGCGAGACATCATCGCGCCTTCGAAGAAGCCTTTAGAAACGGTCAGCAGCGGCCAGTTGTTCTCAGCTTGCTGAATAGGTACGGGTGGACGGAGATACGTGGCACCTTTTTCCAATGCAGAAAGTTCCTCGCTCATCGATTCGTACTCGCCATCGTCATCTTCGTTTGATATTCCGTGGATTTTTTCGGTAACGTATGCCAATGATGCTTGTCCAGAGTTCCGTAAAATCTTAGCCCGTTCGTAAATATCTCCAAGAAGCAAACTTCCTTGATATTGTCCAGATACATCTTTCCGAATTTCTGCGATTTTTATCATTTTACGTAGCTTCTCCAAGTTGCCAGTTATTAGATAGAGGAAAGCTAGTTTCTCGAAATTTTTGGTCCTTTGATAGCACATTTCCACAACTTGATGATTGCCTTGCAGCAAAGCGGTTTGCGCTAAACTCTCCCAGCAGGACTTCTGATCGAGCGATCTTGCCGCTTCCAATGCGACTTCAATATTTCCACATTCGAGCGCAAGACCGAATCTGGTTTTTTCATCTTTCACGAAGTGAAGCGCCACTTCTGGATATCCCTTTTGCTGTAAATATGCTATAATTGATTGCCCAACAAGATTTGCGGTGCGAACCATGTGTAAAACTTCCTCGTATTTCCTGTTAATCAGTGCTAGCTTGAATTTGTATTCCGTCGGATCTATTCGGAGAATCCTCGGCTTGCATTCTCGATCCAAACAGTAAACTTGATTACCTTTCACTCTCGTGACGTATATCGGTAAATCTAGCGTGCGAATAATACCATAATCACCATTGCTAATCGCATATTTAATGTGATTGCTAGTCGTATAAATAAATACGCCAGAATCATCCCAAGCACCAGATTTTACTCTGGTGTTTTCATGTATGCAGCAGAGAGATTCTAACCGACGATTACAAATGTTGACGGTATGTTTAGCCAGCAGTGCGACATGAGACATGTCGCTGGACCATACGACATATCTGCACTTTGCGATTTTTTCTTCTGCCAAAGTTCTCTTCTGTTGTACATCAAACAGTGTTACTTGTTCTGGGTCGCGCAAAAGTAACATACCAGTGCCGGCGTAAAATATTTCGTCGCAATTTGGAATTTGCACTTTTTTTGTAACTTCATTTTTCAGGTTCTTGATAACTAACTGGGGGGAAAAAATACTCTTGTTATTAAACTATATATGAATTACTTATAAAATTATAGTAAAAATATATAAAATAAATTATTTATAATTTAAATAAACGAATTATTAAAATTTTAACATTCTGAAATTTATATAATTATCGTGTAAAATATAGTAACTTACCGAATATGCTCTATCCAATACAGCGAATCGATTTCTGGCAACCCAAATGGCAGTAACACCAGATGCCCGTTTTGTATCAGCATCTGTACTCGAATCTCCCTCGCGTGGTATCATATACAAATCATAGGTACTATTCTCGATATTTGAGGGCGATCTTGTGCATATTAAAACACTATTTTCCGCCTGATTGTACGACATGCTGTAGGGTGGTGTTTTTCCTCCACCGCGTATTTGCATCACTGATGTATCCTTTGACGTGGTGAAATCCAGCTTCCGAAGGAAACGATCTTTCACGTAATACAGAAGATTTCCGTAAACTGCATAGGCAGGACGTTCTCTCTCGAGTTTGAAAATGATCATTCCAGAATCGTGACCGGCCGCAAAAAGATTAAGCGTTGGATGTGCGGCAAGAACCCAGAACCTCTCATGTTCTCTCCTAAATGTGTGCAAACATGTACGTTTTGTCATGTCCCAAACTCTGATACTCTTATCTTCCGAATTGGAGAGTATGAGATCCTGTCTAGGATGAAACAGAACGCAGGAGACGTTGTTATAATGACCGCGACACGTGTCTACTTCCCAAGCTTTGGCATCATTCATCCGCCACATTTTAATTTGCCGATCATCGGCTCCGGAGACAATAAGAGGTAACGTTCCGTGAAAGCATGCCCAATTTACGCCTCTGTCATGACCTTCTAAAACGTACTTTACTACTGCGTCGGCCTGACCAAATAAATCGGTTGCTCCCGGATTCTTCAGGTGATCCTCGAGACCTCCCGGACCTGGCGCCACGTTTTTCTTGCGCAATCCTGCAAATGCATTCGCTCAGTTATTGAGGTATACATTTATTTCAATAGTCACACAGTTGTGAAATTTTCTCTTGATTTCTATAAATAACTATAATAATGATATGTACAATATAAATAATAAAAAATATAAATTACTATAAATTTATTAATTTTTCACGAAATAAAATTTGAAAATGCTTTAGATTAATTCCTTATTTTGATAAATTTTATAATTTTTAATATCATAAATGAGAAATAATTTTGTGCACGAACCGGAAATGTCCCAAACGCGGACCGTTTGATCCAACGAAGCTGACACAATAATGTCCTCTGTAGGATGAAATTGGGCACACATTACATAATGATTGTGCCCAGTCAATACACAGATGCAAGTGCGGCTTTGCCAGTTCCAGATTCGGATAGTCTGATCATCTGAAGCACTGAGGATCCAAGGATATTCTTGATGAAACATTGTGGTCCTTATGTAATCCAGGTGACCCAATAGGGTAAATATACATCTTCGTTGTTTGTAGTTCCAAACTTTAATCTTATAATCGTCGCCGCCCGAAACGAACAATGGCTGCTGATTGTGGAAACATATGCCTCGAACGGGCCCATCGTGTTCGTCGAATTTGTCGAGCAGGGCGCACATACGGTAATCCCACAGTTGGATAACGCCATTATGCAAGCTGTAATTTACAAATTCAAAAGATTTACATATGATGTGCTATTTTTATTAATTTAATATTTTGGAAAAGATATTTTATATAATTAAATATAAGGAGTTAAAAAAATTTATTAAACTTATATTTTTTATTTAATTTTTATAATTTGGAATCTAAAATTTTTTTATGCAATTTTTCATTTCTTTAATATTATATAATTCCCACATCTTTTACAAACTTTACTTTATTCTAGGAATATATGGTATCAACTATAAAATTGTTTATTCGTTTATACACTACGACATATTATCTTCTTAAAAATTACCGTGAACCATATAAAGAACTTTATGAGTGTCCTGGATTGCGAAAACCAGTGGTTTGCACGATTTTGTTGTCTGGGGCGTATGATTACAAAATGAAGTATAAATATAGAGGTCATTCGGAAACTGGATTTCGGGCCTACGCCTCCATACAGGGTGTCACAATAATGCATCGAAAACAATATGAATTTAAAGATCGAAATTATCATGTATCTATAGATCAACACATAAATTCCATCCCACTCTAAACAGATTTAGATACTTCCTGCGATTATCAATTATAGAAATCAATGATTAAGACATTCATGAAATTTAATGCACCTTTGTGATCCATATTTGGCCACCTTATATATCTTGTTTATATCTTAAAAGGTAGGTGTGGTACATTCATTACTTGAATCTGAATACTAAAAGAACACAATCGTTTTTAAGTCCTTCAATTCAATCTCCTACCATAATTTTTTTTTAATATATGCATGAATATTAATCATTTGCTGTGTCAAATCATTTACTCATAAATACATATTTAATAAAGAGATCAGAGAGCTGATTTCCTAATTTGTCATTAGGTCACATTAAATTATATAATTTTGGCATACTGATAAATCTTTTCAAAATTATATCAATATTCATATGGAAAATAATTAACTTTTTTTTAATTAAACGATATATACTTGTAAAGAAAACACACAAAGCGTATCTATAAAGATACATGATAACATTATCTGAAATTCGATCTATACATAATACATAATTTCAACGAATCCAGTGATTGAGGGACAGACCCCGCATATCCCCTCAGGACATTTTTGCAGAATCAGGTCAGAACCAAAGGTATATCTCTATATACGCGTGAAAGTGGTGGGGACGTTAAATGTACGTTGGATCGCGTATATAGAGATCACATCGTTACGTATCTTGGTAGTTTACTTCTTATTTTCATTAGGTTCACATCTCTTTGTCAATTTTCGACAATGGGGCTTTTTCAGTTTTTTATCATCACTATTGTAAGTATGCATTTGCATAAAAAAAATGTATGGTGTCTCAAAATATCTGACATTTATTTTAATAATTTTATTCTAAAATCTTTAATACATTTGAAACTTATTTTTTGTGAATAATTTATTATGAAAATTTACATTAAAATTAATGAAACATTTTTTATTTTTTCAGTTTTTGTTAACTACAACATCAGCGAAAACATACTCTGTTCCATATCAGAGCATTCAGCTAGCGTTTTCTATCACACCAAACTTGTTATACACGTCTGAATCTAATCCTGCCTTCAGTGGATATTCCTATACAACTCAGGATTTTAATGGTGGTGAAAGTAATGTTGTTTTTACAACTGGTGCTGATTCTATGGACAGATTGAAGAATGAAATGGACTCGATGAAAATGTCAGAAGAATATTCACAAAGAGGTAAAAACCAAGAGAATATGTCTTCGGAACAACAGTTTAAATCTGAAAAAGCTGAAGAAAGTAACAAAAAACAAGACTCGAATATTAAAGTTCTCAATGAAGAGAAGAAATTATCAAAAAATTCTGAAGCAAATAATAATTTTATTAAACATCAAACGAATTCTCAACAAGTTTCCCATATGAATATACCTTATCTCGCATTTAGAGAAAATTTACTGAATTTAGACCTTCCAATATTTCCAAGATATCAAATATCATCAAACGAGATACAGAGCCAATATTATACTCATAATCCCTATGCTCGCTTAGAACTGCCTTTGCATAATTTTGGTTTTTACAATCCTATACCACTATATTATCAAGCAGCAACAATCATTTCTGATAGCAATTCCAAGCCAGCAACAGCTGTTGAAAATATAAAAGGGTCCGTTGAACCACACATTACTAAAAGCACACAAACAAACGCTACCAATTCTGAATCTACCTCTGTAAAATCCAGTATAGAATCAAAGTTCAATCTAGAGTCAACAACAAATGGAATCGAAGAAACATCATCGAATCTACCTGCTATTTCTATGAATAAACTTGAATCAACAACCACATCTGAGAAAGAAATTAAGGAAAAAATTACAAGTGAAACTGCAGTAACATCACAAAGTTCCATTGACGACGAAGCAAATAGTACAGAAACAAGTCTTTTAACAGAAAAATCAAGTATGGCAACAATGTAATGTACAAGATGTGTTGAGAAGCTCAACTAAAATATAAATCCATAAGTTATATTCTATTTTTTGTATTTATATTCATAAGAATAGAATTTCTAATAAAATTCAACAAAATCTGCAATTACAAATATTGTTTAAATTAAATTATTAAAATAACTTTTGATATTTATCATATAAGTTACAGATAAATCTCCTTTTCTTAGTATGATAAAAATAATTTACAAATTTATAAATTAATTCTTTGTACAATTATTAGTGGCTGTGTTCAAATTATCGAAAGCACTGTGCATTAAATAATAGGTTATGTCTGTTAACATGCAATTGCAAATACACGATAATAAACATCCGATAATTTTCTAATTTAGCAAATAATTTAGATGAAATATTTTACTTTGGCAAACAGATAAGTATTTTATTAGTAAATTGTCAGCAAATGGACAAGAAATTAGTTTAAAGACATCAGTCATTTTACCTTGCGAGTACCCAAGGACGTTTCGGATGAAAGGACAGGCCCTTCACTCGAGCAGACTTCGTCTCAAACTTCGTCAACATCTTATTTTAATCAATTGTTCGAAACACGACGTAATTAATTATTAAACATCACCTCTTCGATATTCTTTAAACTTTTGACACGACGAGAGACACGTCACTACATAGCCACAAACTATCAAATCATCGATATGAAACGTAGATGCGATCCGTACGTTATTTTTCTGCGCTTTGTCTTCTAGTGACATTCCAGTGTCAAAATTAACTTCCTAAAGTTAGGTTAGGTATCGATTCTCAAGACAGCGATGTATCGTCGGTGCAATTGATTGGCTGTCCACTGCGATAGTTGAACCACTAGCCAAGGAATTTGAAACACATCGACGAGCTGCACGCGGTGCGCTCTGATTGGTCGGTATCGCGGGGGACACGTTTTGTCGTCTGGTCCACCTAACCTTGGACGTCAATCTGTCAGACGTTTCGAATGAAACTATTCGGAGCAATTATGATATCTAGTCTGAGATAGGATAAACGTTCGAGAGTCGTTCTCCTCTTATTCTCCGAGAATAAAACGGACACTTCTCTCTCTGTGCTTCCCCTCTATAATTTTTTTTATTAATATATTGCAGTCGTGTAGATAGCCGGTGTGGTATAATGCGAGTGCCGACCAGCGTTGTTTTTCTTAACATTTTTGTGATCGCATCAACTTGCATGAGTAGCGTCCAATGCGAGAAAGAAAAGTTGGGCAAGGAGGAACTCAAGTCTCAAAAATTTCCACCCTGCGCAGCGTGCAAAATACTTACCAGTAGTTTCAAAAAAGTAAACAATCTCCCTTTCTAGATTTTACATAGAAGTATTGTATTAAAATTATTTTGTGTTAAAATTATTCAAAGAGACACAATATTGTTGTACCAATATATTATTTCAATAATTTTATATGAAATAATTTTAAGTCATCTGAGAATATTTTTATGAATTATAATTATTTTGTAGGGCTTAGAAAAGACGAGTCGTGGAAAGTTCGAGGGTGGAGACAGCGCCTGGGAAGAAGACAAGTTAGGCTCGTATTCAAGAAGCGAAATACGACTGATTGAAATACAGGAGAACTTGTGCAAAGATGTCGAGCACGGCGAGGCGCAGTGCCAATCTTTAGCCGAGGAATTGGAGAGTCAGATAGAAGATTGGTGGTTCAAGCATCAAGACATTCATCCAGATATATACGATTACATCTGTATTGAAAAGACAGAACGTTGTTGTCCAAAAGATCATTATGGACCGAATTGTACTCAGTGTCCAGGATACCCGGATAATATCTGCAGTAATAATGGCAAATGTAAAGGGGCTGGCACGAGAAAGGGAAATGGTGGCTGCTTCTGCGACAAGGGATATATTGGAGATATCTGTTCAGAGTGTGCGCCAGAATATTACGAATCTTATAAGGATGAAAAGACTTTGCTCTGTTCCGCATGCCATGCAGCGTGTGACGGACCTTGCAGAGGTGCCGGGCCAAAGGATTGTGAGAAATGTGTGGCTGGATGGCATATGATCGAAGATAAAGGCTGCTTTGATATTAATGAATGTTTAAGAAGTGATGATATTTGTCCTGGTAATCAATTCTGCATTAATAAAGAAGGAAGTTATGCTTGTTTGGGTATATATCTGTTTTTAATAAATTATTAGTTTTATAATTTCGATATACTCGTATTAAAATTAAAAATTTGAAATTTTTTCAGCATGCGACAAAGCTTGTGACGGTTGCACCGGCGATGGGCCAGATATGTGTGTCAAATGCGCCGATGGTTATCATAAAAAAGATAATTTGTGCGTGAGTAAGTAAAATTATGAGAAAATTATGAAGTAGAATAATGATATAACATATTTTATATAATATTTATAATTTATGTTATTTATAGATTCAGATCTTCTCGGCCGTAAGAAACAAGAAAATCTGGCGAGATATTTGACATATTTCGGGCTTTGTGTGGCGACGTGTATTATTTTACAGCGCAATGTTTATGCAGCAAGTGTTATTGGTTTGTTGGTTGCAGTATATATATCAGTCTCAGAATATATGATCGCACATAGCAATGTCCAGGATACAACAGCCAACATGGATATTCTAGGACCAGCTTAAATAGGAACACAATTTAAAGAATTCTGTAAAATCATTTCAATGTGTTGTATCAGGATAAAGAGAAATGATCATTAACCATATGTAAAATAGATCGTACTAGAATCAATATGTAATTATCATTGTATAAGTTAAAACAAAATTTCAGATTTTTATTTATTAATATTTTTTGTGCTATATTTTTGAAAACTTATATATGTTCTTGATTTTATATGTATATATATATCTACTTCTGATATTTATATGTTTACATTATATAATTTTTATTTAGATATCAAAGTATTAAAAAACTTATATGGCCAGTTTTTTAAATATACTGTTTCTTTTCTACCAAAGTTATTAATGTTGGTTTTTTGTTCTATGTATCTTTACTATTGCATATATATTTCATATTATTGTAAATATTATATATCAATATAGAAAAGAAAATGATAAGTAAAGAAGATATTACAGATTTGAAATAAGTACATTATAAATTTAAAAAACATATTACTTAGGCATTTTTATACTCAAAAGATTTAAATCACTTCTGACATGTATCTACATATAGTTTCTGATAATTATAACAACATCGATTTCAACGAAAAAAATATAACAATATTGCCAATAATTAATGTTAAATACAAATTCCTATTTTATATTTTTTTGATTGTATTTTATTCAATTATTATACCGAATAACAGGAATTTAATTATGTTACATATAAATATAGGAGAATAATTTTTACAGAAATTTATGTTGATATTTATTAAAAATATATGCATTTGGGATATAGGTATATTTTATTAATTTATATCAATACATCATACATGTGTATTGACATATAACTGATATTCAATTAGCAACTATATTATTTGAATAAAATTATATTCTGACCTCCTCTCTATTATACATTTTAATCTTGTAATACAATAGTATAAAGATAGTAAAATAATATGTAAATACAATGTTATTAGCAAATTATAAAATTAATTATATTTTAAAAATCTCAGGTATCATATAAATGTAGAACTGCATAATTTAAATTGACAGTGAGCAATAAGATGCACTTAAATTTGATGTTTATATATATTTAAATAATTTTCATATTTGCGAAAAAAATATGTGAGATGTGTGGATAAATGATATCATTGTATGCAGATGATATTTAGAATGATTTAACAATTTATATTATTCAAGATAGGCGATTTTCTATAAAGCTATTATTATCGAACATAATGGTTACATAACCATAAATTCGCAACACAAAAAGTTTTTCATTTTCGAGTCTTTGTAATTTAATTATTATCAGAATATATCTATCTTGCAGAGAATGTTTACAACTATCTGATAATTAATAATGGAAAAACAATAATAGAATTTGTTACAATATGTTATTTGTTTACCAAAACAATTTGTCTACAAGCTAGACACTAACAAACGAATATTTGCAGTATTTGCACCATTATTTGATGTGTGATGTAATGCACGATTATGTTATTCGATCTTTTTTATATAGAATCTTTTATTATTAATTTTTCTAAAATAAATAATATTAAATGATATGTATATATTCAATTGCACAATTAATATAATCATTAGTTGATTGATTTGCACACCCGAAATTGATAATAGAAAATCCTCTGAGGCTTGTAGAACCGTTAACAACATTTCGACTACACGTCTGACTAAATTATGAATAAAAACTGCTTAAGAAATTCCTTGATCTACCGCTAGATGACCAAAAGGAAGAACACTTTCTCGTAGTTAAATTTTGACACATATCCTTTATAAGTTCTAAGTTAGCATGAAATTTTATAAGCAATACTCAATATGTAATACTTTTTTTGGAAGTAGTTTAAGATTCTTAAACATTAAATAAATTTAAAATTAAGTTATTATTTAGGAATAAAACATTAGAATAATTTCAGTATGATCGTGATATATTAATAAGGCCCGATTGCATCAACGTTATTTCGGTTTTAAGTGAGATGTGTGTCTTTATTTATTTAAAAAGAAAGATGAAGATAGACACATGTTTAAGTTTCGCTTAAAGCCAAAATAACGTTGGTGCAATCGGGCATAAGTGACTTATAATTACAGCAGCAACAAATATAATTTTTTCTGACATGTATCTATCTGTAATTTCTAATAGTTATAATATAATAACATCAATTTCAACGAAGAAAATATAACAATATTGCTAATAATTAATATAAAATACAAATTTCTATTTCATATTTTTTCGAATGTGTTTTAGAGCCGGTTTTTCCAACTTTTTGGTAAGTTTTAACTAATAGTCAAATCATACGTCCGTCTTAATATACTTGAATTACATTTTTTAAAAGTAGTTTAAAATTTTTAAACTACTTTTAAACGTTATATGAATTTAAAATTAATTTATTTATTCGAGAATTAAACATCGAAATAATTTTGATATGATTATACTGATATATTAATAAGTGAATTAGAACAGAATAAAAATTGAAAATAAAATTTTTTACAATAATGTAATTTTTTTAAATATTTAAAACCAGAAAATAATCATATAAGGTATACATACATTTTTTAAAGTCTATCTTAATAATCAACTTAAAATCTAATCTAATCAGTCTAAAATCTATTCTAATAAAACAACTTATATAAATGCAAAATACTGAAATATCATGCGGTTACTTGAAAAGTTCCTAAATCCATCCCTAGATGGATAAGATAGGAAATAGTTTCTCGCGATTAAATTTTGATTTACATGCTTTATATGTTCCACATTCATCAAATAATGTATAAGCAATACTCAATATTATTTGAGATATTTTTTGAGAGGTATCTCTACTTGAAAAGTATTAAATCACTCAAATGATAATTCATATTTTTATTTCATAGGCTACGTTCCATTTGACGCTCGCAATGCTCGCGAGCAGATCGTTGGTCCTTGTTTAATATTTGATAAACAAAACAAGGATAAAATAATTCCACGAGCGTTGCGAGTGTGAAATGGAACTTACCCATAGAATGGTTGTGAGAAATCGTAATATTAGTTTCAGGTTCAGATAAAATTATTGGTTCCCGTCTCCAGCAAGAAAGGAGACGATACGATCATATATGCAGAATAAAATAGTAGATGCTTATTTGTATATGGGAGAACAAAAGTGTTGATTGCCTCAGCAATCTTCAAAAATTTTTCCTTTACGACAAAATACGTCCGAATATGTTCACGGTTTTCCGTGCCATAATATTAGTCTGCATTCATTGTCAACAATAAAAGTTAGCTGATTTGTCATTAGATGGTCAAACTCGAAAAGAGATTCTCATATTTAAAATTGAACACATTCTTTTTATAAGTATCATTTTAATCAAATTTGTTATAAACAATATTCGATAAGCGATATGTACTTTATCGCGCATTTTTTGAAACGGTAATTATCCTGTAGAACATTATGTAATTTACAAAAATTAATTTTGTTCTCCTACTACATCAATCGATCGGAGTGTTAAAAATAGTTCATTTTTCATTATTAATAATAAAATGTAAACATAAGAAAAATAATTTTTATAGAAAAACTATGAGATTCCGTATTTTTAATTCCGTCTAATTTAATGGATTTGTCTGTATGTTACATCAGTATGTTATATAATATTTAATATGAAAATTTTCATAAATAATATGATAAAATTATAATAAAATCAACAATGTCATATATTTATATTATTTCGATCATATTTGTTTAACAATTTACACTTCTTGCAGAAACGCAATTACAAGTACCATTTTCTGACACTAGATGGATAAATGCATTAATACTTTCTCGTGTTTAAATAACGTTTACTACTAGTATTTCTTTAGGTGGATGGTGTTCATGTATATCAAACAATTTTATATCCATTTATATCCTCATTTTTTGAATGTTTTTATGGATTAGGTTGCCTATACTGAACTCAAAAGATAAATTGATTAAAGAATTCATATACATATATTCAATATGTTTCTCTTGAGAATTATTTCTTCTGTTTTCAAATTTCTTTAATAAGTACATCAATTTTTCTATTAATATTTTGACTCTCATTGATTTTATTCTAATCTTTTGAAAATTTTGCTACATCTTATCAAATATATCATTCTGTATGCATGTTGTGTAATACTTAAATCGTTGATTCCTTTTACTTACATATATGATTATTAGAGCATTATTAAGTCCGTGAAATTTTATGACAAACCTTCCCAGAAAACCAGGCTGAGCTATGTTGAAACAATCCAGTTGCTTCTTGCAAGTGCAATTTCTCGTGTGCGTTGACGCCTAAATTCCTTTCACTCTCCTATTTTCGTTATCAGGAGATCTAACTATGCATCTCGAACGATCCGAATAATGACAATTCACCATGAAATCTCACAAACATCCACGCTCTAATGATTATCATATGAACGCATACAAATCAGACACAATGTATCGCGCCACAATCTAAACCAACAATTCCTCGCTCGAAAACTTGCATTGTCCATTTATAAACATAATTTGTCGAGCGGACGTCCACGTGCGTCGCAAGTGAGTGCCTATACCGACCGGTTGACAAAAACACTCCCCGCGCGCTCGAGTTTATTCTCACCTTGTCATAATCGGTCAATATTGATTGCGCGGTCCTCGCTAGATGGCCAAACTCGATAAGAGATTCTCGTATTTAAAATTTAACATATTTTCTTTATAAGTATCACTTTAGTAAAACCTCCTTATAAGCAATACTCAATAAGCGATATATGATTTATCGCAAATTTTTTTGGAACGGTAATTATCCTGTACAACACATTAGATAATTCAAACATAAATTTCTTTCTCCCAATATTTCAATTAATCAGAGTGCTAAAGACAAACTACTTTTCATTATTAATAATAATAAATGTAAGCATAAGAAAAAATGATTTTTAAAGGAAAACAATGAAATTTTGGATTTTGTCTAATTTAATGGCATGTTTAATAATGACTGTATATTACATAATATTCGATGTGAAAATTTTCATAATGCGATAAGATAATAAAATCAACATAATATTTACGTTATTTCGATCACATTTGTCTAGCAATTGCAGACACACAGTTACAATTACCTTTCTGACATTAGATGGATGAACACAATACTTTCTCATGTTTAAATTATGTTTAGTATTTCTTTTGATGAGGAACGATACTTGCATCAAACAACTTTATATCCATTATATCCTCATTTTTTGAATGTCTTTTATGGATTAGAATCCCTATAATAAACTTGCAAAATAATTGATTAATAATTTATGAAGATATTATGCATCTACATCGAATATCTATTTCTCTTCAGAATTATTTCTTCTATTTTTAAATTTATTTAATAGATATATCAATTTTTCAGTTAATATTTCGAGACACTGATTTTATTTTAATCTTTCAAAAATTTTGTTACATTTATTAAACATGTTTTGTATGCATTGTAAGTATACTTAAATCGTTGATTCTTCTTACATATACGATTACTAAGGCCCGGGTTGCACCAACGTTATTTTGGCTTTAAGCGAGACTTAAACGTGTGTTTATCTTCATCTTTCTTTCTAAAATTTAGAAATCTAAATAAAGACACACGTTTCACTTAAAGTCGAAATAATGTTGGTGCAACCGAGCCTAAGTCGTATAAGTCCGTTAAATTTCATGACGAACCTTCTCAGAATGCCGGGCTGAGACACGTTGCGGGTTGAGACAATCCAGTTGCTTTTTGCAAGTGCAATTGTTTCTCGCGTGGGTTGACGCCTAAATTCCTTTCACTCTCCTATTTTCGTTATCAGGAGACCTAACCATGCATCTCGGACGACCCGAATAATAACAATTCACCATGACATCTCACGAACATCCGCACTCTAATGATTATCATATGAACGCATAAAAATCAGGCACAATGTGCCGCGCCACAATCTAAGCCACCAACAATTCCTCGCTCGAAAACTTGCATTATCCATTTATAAACATAAATTTGTCGAGCGGACGTCCACGTGCGTCGTCGGCGAGTGCCCATACCGACCGGTCGACAAAAACACTCGGCTCGCGCGGGAGACGGAAACCTATCGAAAACATCATTTACCGACGTGCTCTGGACGGACGCGTAACATAGCACCTCTCTCGTAATTAAACATCGCCGACTTCGTACCGTTTCCTCGGCGGGGCATCAGGTTCAGACGTATCACCCAGCCTCGTATCAGCGACGCGGATCTTTCGAGTCGGCTAATCATCTCTGGTTTCCTGACGCGGAATCTAAAATAAAAACATCTCGCCACGTCGCGCAGGTAGACCGATCACTTTGTATTTCACGTAATTTATTTACGACGGTGACCCGCGGCCGTTGTCGTAGCGTGTTACACTCCCTCCGCGCGCTCGAGTTTAATTCTCGCATTGTCATAAGATCAATCAGTCAATATCGATTGCGCGGTCCTCGCTAGAGGGCCAAACTCGACAAGAGATTCTCGTATTTAAAATTCGACACAGTTTCTTTATAAGTGTCACTTTAAGAAGTTCTGTTATACGCGATACTCAATAGGCGGGGGATGGAATCTTTCGCCAAGTTTTTTGATAGGTTATGTATCCTAGATTTTTATATTTGTCAACGCACACTCCGTCGCGGGTGCACCTATGCACTTCGCTTATGAATGTCATGTTGGAAGATTGACGGACGCAGCTCACGCAGAAGAAGACGGAAATTCGAGCTGAGAAAAAGTCTCGAGTTGCAATCGTTGGAATGTCACGAGCGTGTGCGGGTAACGACTTTGATATTCGCCTTTTCTAGGTTTTCCGTCTTTCTTTCCCTTCGGTTCGGCATTGTTATCCAGTTTTCCCTGTTCAAGCTTAGGACTACCTAACCATATCGGTTCTCTTTTCTTTTTGTTATATTCGGGATTGTAAGATTGATCTGACTATTTCGGCCTATATAAATTCCATTTGTTGCAAACGATTACTTGAAACGGTCAAATTTCTTATTTCAAGCTATCAGACATTTATTGTTAGATGGCCAAGATTGTGAACAGTTTCCTACAATTAAATTTCTACATTTTTAATATACGTGATTTGCATGTTTTTTTATAAACGATACTTAATATATTAAATATCTACATTTATTATAATTTTTGACAGTCATTAAAAATTATTTAACTATGATATATTTTAAAGATAAATTCGTTTCTAATACCATAATTAAAAATGATCGAAGTAAAAGCGGATTTTTAGAAATTAATTATTGATATGAAAATATATATTACATATGTAATTATACGATAATTATTATATTATATAACTTGTATTGAACATAATTTTAAAAAAAGAAATTATAAAATTTATTAATTAATGTGTATACTAAATTTGTTCACACTAAAGCGCTCTACAAAGCAATAATACTTAAAAAAAACATTTTACAAGTAAATTTGAAAATTTATACAAATTTTGTCTAGCAATTTAATATTTAAAGATGTCACATGTCTATCTTAATATTTACTTCTTCATCTGCCACTAGATGGCTAAAAGATTTAGGAAAGTTTCTCGTAATTAAATTTCACGTGCGTTTCTATATATTGTCAACATGAGATGAATATTTTATAAGCAATACTCAATATAACGTGTATCTACGTTTTAATTTTTTCAATGTAGTTCTTCTTCAAAACGTGACGTGATTCAAAAAATAATTTGTAGGTAATATTATGTAAAATCTCAGTCTTTCCAAGCAGGTGGAAGAATGTTCACGTTGGTTATTTCGTGTGTCTTTGTTGGTGGTTAAAATTTTCCTTTTACGATTATTAACGTCATTAGACATAATATTTAGGATTATTCAAATAAGATAAAATATATTGTGGAATCATGCGAACTTTTATACCTTTCCAGTAATAACAAAAAACTTATGAAATCATCATATCAAGATATTCTATTAACAT
>VBVQ01000549.1:0-54549 GCA_011636635.1 Tetramorium simillimum
GGAGTAGGGCTTGATCGAGCGCGCATCGGTAACGCCGAGGGAACATCATCAAAGATGTTAATTACGCGTTCTCACCGCGGCGGTAATTGGATCTCGCGTATTCCCCAGCGACTGAAAGTGGTTGGTGACGTATTCGGGATCGTTCGTCTTTAAGCGAGCGCGACTCCGCACGATTATGCATGAACGCCGGCATTCGGGGATGATTGATACATAAGTCACACCCTTCCTTCCTCCTGTCTTAGAAAGGAGATGCAAAGATTTAATTGTTCCAGCTTTTCCGCGATGCTGACAAATGGTCACAAATATGTACACATTTCACAGATCATTTATCTATAAATCAAAGTCGAGTTGCAGATACAAAGCTCGACTGTGTATGCAATTTCTTTTAAAAATAAATTCATTTCATATGAAAATAGGTAGGCGTGCAGAAAAAAGCGAGTTCGGAGAAGTTTCAATATCTGGACAAGAGGAGGAGGATATCTGAGGAAATAAGCAGGAAAAATAAATTATATCGATGTCTCTCGCACAATCCACCTATCTGTGTTTATGAAATAGTTATGAAGTTTTATTGCTCGCGGTGAGAAACGTGTTTGTTAATGCTGACATTACAACGTCCGTTTGACACGTTTTCATTTTAATTACTTCAATCGCCACTAACGGACGAACTTTCCGCAGACGATATTTCCGCTCCGTTTGGTCAAATGGGCTCATTTGGTGTGTTAATTCTTTGATTTTCTCGTGCGAAATTTTTTCATTATTTACATCCATACAATAGCCGTTAGTTTTTTTACAAAGATAAATGTCTTTTATTCTCTAATAAATAATAAATGTACGTAGAAACTGTTTCTATATAACAAAGAATCCATTTTATTTCTAGATGCAAGTACTTTATGTACGAGTACGTATTGGAAAAGAACGATGTTTCTCCTATCTCACTGGCAATATGGTTTCTGTATAATTTAAAATAAATCAAAGTTCATATTTGCGAGCAGTTAAATGTATGCGATATAAAATGTAACGTTGTATCCATAAATATCGGTGTATGCGTCTTGTAAGTCTCGAAATATTGTTGCCTGCTTTCCGCGATGCTGATTGCTTCTCTCACTTGACTCACTTCATATTGCGAGAGTAGCTATATCAACGCGAAGACGTATATATTATAACAGCTTTGATAATTCAAGTTATCGAAAAAAATTTTTTAATTAAAATTTTTTTAAATAAATCTTAAATGGTGAAAAATGAAAAATAACGCGCGTCCACCATCATTAGTAAAATTAAAATTATAATGCAAAAGAAAATTTAGGATATTATCTCGGAAAATTACAAGTACTTAAAAAAAATTTTGTTATATAATTTAAATGTAGATAAACCGATAGATATGTAGAGGAGTAGTGATCTAAGTAAGCGAAATTTTCATGAAAATAAACAAAAATTCCTTGCGAAATTGCGCGTCTCGAACAGTTTGTCTAGGTCATCGATCGATCTTATCAAAAGTCAATTTTGCCGGTGCAGCGTTGTAAGAAAATGTATGATATGATTCATCGAATTTCCTTCACCGCTCGTTTATCTTTGAGAGGGTTATCCTGAACGCATGGCATTTAGAAGCTTGATAAAAATCTTAGTAATACTTTCTCCGAAAAAGGATGGCAAATTTGTAGGAATATATCAAACAACCGTTTGCTTCTGAATAAAATCTCGAATAAAAATTTATTTTTCTCTAGAACAGAAATATTTGTTTAAATTTTGAGCATGTAATATCCTCGAAACAAGAGATTTCCTTGTTTACGAAAGTAAAAACGCATTGTTTGTAAATTATGTTTACAAATCATGCTTTTATTCGTCCCTTGTCGAGCATTGATGCAAGGTAATCGATCATCTGTCGACTTTAAGTCGGAACCCGCGTCCGCTTTGTCATCGGGAACAACTACTGGCTGACGTTGTGTCTCTGAACTACTTATTAGCCTCGCAACCTCCGACTCACAAATCACAATCAAACGCTCAGTGTACCGTCAGGACCCGGTTTGACCCTTGGCAGACAGAATCTATGGGCTTTCGTGTTACTGCATAGTCAGATACTACTACTAGTCAGGTTACAATTTTAGTAACATATAAAGAATTCATACTACATGCTGTTAGAATGTATGTTGAACCGAATGTTGTATAAGATACAACATTCGGTATTTCTAAAAAGCTTCGATCTATTAGCAATGTTTTGTTAAAATTTTTATCTAAAATTTCGAAATTTCAGCTTTAATTTTTTATTTGAATATATTTTATATTGATTTTTGGATACTTGCTGAGATAATTAATATAATATTACACGACAATGTCGGTTAGGTTTTAATTTTTATCCCTACATCAATTTATAAATTGAGATTATCATTTTTATGAATTACAATTATTTTCCGAATATATTATTGTAAAACATAGTAAAATTATTTTGTAAATATATTACGTTGTAAAATTATTTTTTACATTAAACAGATTTTATTTTATTTGACTTGACATATTAATTTGAATAATCTGAATCTCAATGATAATTATTTAAAACTAATTCTCGTGAATAATGTCTTCATGTATAATATTCTTTTAAAAAAACAGCATAAATATTTAATTCAATTTGAAATTAATAGGATAAACATATAAAAAAGGATTTAAATAGAAAAAGGATATCGGTAGGATTCTTTTGTGCAGCATCGAAAAATGGCTGAATGTTTTCAATACCGATATCACACTTTCGCTACGCTTTTCCAACGTTACATCGGGAAATGGAATTTCGTGAGTATAAAGTGGCGCCCGCGCGCGCACCAACCTTTGTTTAAGAACCTATTTTCCGAGACAGTGACTGCGACTTGCGAAGAATCTATAAAATCTCGACGCAAAAATTCTCATTGCTTTTGCGGTTTCTCGATGGTTGCTATCGCATAAACCATCGCTATGAACCATCGTAATCTATAGCTATCAAAATAGCTATAAATGAAGAATGTTTGATATCTCTACCGTTGTGCAGGAATTATCTTCATGCATTGATACACAACGAAGCTTAAATGAATATTATAATTATATGTATATGTTATTATAGGCTACTCAATGATTAACCATAATTAACGTATTTATCGTAAGAAAGTTATTAAGTTTCTCTTAATATTAACTTAATATAAAGGAAAATTTTTCATGAGCATTTATCTCAAATATTGCGGACATATATGTATACATATATTTGGAAGAAGCAGAATGCATTTTGAGTGTATATTGTGTTTTGTATATAATTTTAACATTATCTACTTTGTCTCTTTATTTTAATTTATTCTGCCTACATGTAGTTGTATATATTAATTTTTAATTCATCTTATTTTGCATTGATAATAAATTTATGCTTATATATTCTAAGATAGCGATCTCGTATGCATACATAATCTGGCTTAGATAAGAGCCAGATCGTTCAAAGTTCGAAATTCACGTTAGTTCGATCAAAGCCTTAAGCAAATACTCTCCTTATCAGATGCAGTATTCGAATGGGTCAACTCTTGGGGATCTTGACATCAAAGCCCAATGATCCTTCGGACTTCCCTGTCCCCAATAATCTTCGTCTTCATGGACATCATGTCGAGCATGAACCGATCTCTCGGGAGACCCCGTCTCGCTCTTGATCATCTTTCTTCACTTCATCACATTGTAATCCTCTCCTTTCTTCCTTTCCTCGCCAGTCCTTCACACTCGCAAAATTTATTCCGATTTCAGACTTTTGAGAAACGACGAATATTTTATCCCAGCGGGATTCAAAATATTATTCCGGCGATTTCGGACAAGGTAATTCCGTGGGAACACTCCCGTTGCGCCTCGCGACTTCTGGCTGACTTCTCAGTACGGCAGGGCTGACCCATGATAGAAATTCATTCTACCTGCCTGGACAGTGGCATCCTCGCGCAAACCCGGCTTTATTTAAAATTTAAACGACGACCGCTACTAACCATTTGAGTACCATTTTGTGAAGGGTGTGCAGTTCTGAAACGCGTTCTGGTTTCCCTCGCATCTTGTTCGGGTTCTTTGTATAAGCAGGGCCAACAATGCACGCGCTATTACCTTCTTCTCTTAAACTCAACGTGACTTCTTCGTCGTAGCATTTTCTCATTCTTTACAAAGTTTGAATATGTAGAAGTGACACATTAATTTTGAAATATATATCTCTTACGCTCAGTCGAAGAACGTAAATCAAAGTTTCAAGATTTATTAAAGAAAAGTGGCGAAAGAGAATTAAAATAATAAATTAGGATACGTATATCATTTTTAAAGTAGCTATTAGAACTATTAGATTTAACAAATTTTTAACACGTCTTGTGATTAATTAGAAAAAAATCCACTTGCAGTCTCTTTCATTAAACAGCAAATATATTTCTACATACTTTTCATATATAGGCAATTACATTTTTGCATTAAATTTTAATGATTTTTCCGATATACGGTTCTATATTTTTGTAATATCTTGTGAATTAAATTCTTTAATTTTTAAATATTTTTTTTGAAGATCGATCAAGATCCTTGAATGGTCCTCAATTACTAGGACGAGACTGCGATGTCCCGCAGTTACGTCATAATGTATTAAGGACGCACTCGTTGAACTGCAAAGTCAGCGCCTTCGAATGATAAATGCGAGCGATCCCTCCTTCATTCAGTCGTACTTTCGGTTACACCGATTTTCCGAATCCCTGAGTTTTCACGGTGAAAGCCGTACTTCACGGAAATTTTTCTCACGGCTAATGGCACAGGGTCGACTTCGCGGCAACGTTCGTCGAGCGCGAATCCGCAATTTCGCGCCGCGTGAACACTTCGCGTTACGGCGTCAAATATTTGCGGAGAACTCACGGCCGGGCCCGGCAGAGGCAACGCTCTCTGCGAGAGACGACCGTAGTTATCCTGTAAAGCATTTCCATTGGGTTGACGATGCAAATGGAACGTGCGAAGTGCTCGTTAACTATCGGCGCGTCTAGTCGCGAATGCACAAAACCCGATAATTATTGCCATAACTTGTCGCTCACCGTAAACCGATCTCGTCTGCGAGATTCCGTTGGCTGTGCAGGCATTGCGGGAAAAATATGGCCGGTTTATTATTATGCCGTACGATGCAATAAACCTGGTTAAATTTCTCGCCGATACAGACCGCAATCGTGAATTTTTATCGCCTTCTTTTTGTCACCGGAATTTAAATAGCGACGTGATTGAAACCTGTCATTTGATCCGCTTTATTTTATAAGTAGATTTTGTATTCTGCAGAAATATACTGTGAGATATACTGCTTCAGAGCTGTGAAATTTTTATTTTACAGATTCTTTGACGAATCCGAAATTGTGTTTTAATGAGAATTTTATATCGCGAGTTATTACATATAAAAATTTATTGAATCTTACATTAAGATATACTATCTCTATAAATTTCCGAAATTAGTCTTCAAAAGTTTTATATATTTTTATATATTACAGTGTTATATTCTTTTTAAATTAATTAAAGATAACAGTGAAGAATTTCTGAAGTCAGTGCTAAGTAATTGCTAATTAAGATTTTCTATAAATTTCTTAAGAAAACATTGACTTTATATTGGCCAAAAGTTTTACAAGTGAAAGCAAGCGTAATAGTTCTGTATCTTATTTTATTGCATCGGGTCTTCCCTTTGCGTACATTTTAAGTGGAAGAGATGTTTCAGCAAATACATTTCTCGACAAATTAAGCAAAATTATACATTTATTTAATCATTTAGTGGAGTTTTAAATATTTTATTATGACACAATATTTCCTCTTGAATATTACTATTTTTTCTTTATCATGACGTACGATGCAAGAAAGGATCAACGAAAACAAATGTTATCGCTTTTTAAGGATTATTATAAATTATCAGAAATATTTGTGTTAACAAGAACAGAAATTTGAATATGGCAATTTCTCTCAACTTCTATTTTCAATTATTTTTCTCTGTTTCTCTTTTGTTTTTTTTTTATGTGTATATTTTGTTAATATCAGATTTTATGCTTTCAGTTAGAAATTGCGAAATAATGTACATAACCGAGCTGAAATTGCGTGCATACATTTGACTCATATTATTCTAAGTGCAAAGTTGAATTATGTGAGCGTTTTGGTTTGCATTAAATTTGCAATTAGATATCACGAGCGCCGTTAAGAGAGCAAATAAAAAAGTGCAAGTGCAATCTAATGCTAATGAAACTACCTTATGCAGTATGCAACTAGACGACATTTTATAAAAAATTTATCTCATCAAGAATATATTAAGTTTTGAATTATATTTTCTTTTTACTCTTCAATTATTATATTGCAAAACATTTAGAACAAAATTAATATTAATCACTTCATTTAATAGAAGCCATTTGATAATTAGATAATTGTTTGTGTTGAAAGACGTAACCATATTTTTTCTTATATAGTATAGACTGATTAGATCAATAAGCGATGTAATGATCTAACTGACATATATGTTACATGGATTACAAAATGCATACGCTGATATTTGGTTCTTCCTCGCGTAATCTTGGCCTATGTTCAAGTTCAGCGTTCCAGAACGGATCTAATGTCCCGCAGGGAATGGGGCGGTTAGAATGGCTAATGCAGAGACGATAATCCGCACACCGTTGCCTCCCTACGGTCTGTAAGTCCGTTCACTTTTGCGGAGAGCCATGACAATTTCCCTACTCGCTCGTACGCGCGCGTACGAATAAATTCGCATCGTAAAGAAAATGTCAGCGTGATTTATTCTATTTGCGCTGGGCGAAAAATTGTAAAACGCTCCGAGAAAGATATATCATCACGGAATATGTATGACATCAGATATAACGTTAAAAGTATAATAAGCGAGATATTTATGATCGACTTCTGTCAAAAGGTATTACACAACTCCCAAAGCAAAATATGATATTTCATTTATAGATCAGTGATATACACACTATTACCAAACGTATTATTATACCTCACATCAATTTACATGTAAGCGCTATTAATTGACACTCAGGTGTCATTAATTAAGTAAGAAATATAAGAGGATTTTATTCTTAATCATACGTAAAACTTTTACGACTGAGCAGTCTAATCCGTTGGCCATTAGGATTGTACTTTTATCTAAGACCCACAAAATTGGGTTACCCAAATGGCCATTTTTCAGGAGAAATCCCCTCGAGCCGTAGATCTCCCGATTTATCGAACCTACTGAGTAAACAAGCTATTTTTCTTCAGAAATGCTAGAGCTTTTTTTTCATTTCCCGACGTTTACCGACATATTGGTTGAAAGACAGAGAAAAATTGCGACGACAATAATTACTTTTACCGCGGTAATGAATTCTCACAGTTTGTTGACACAGGTCGTTCATGTAGCGGACTGAATACGTTTCGCACTACACGGAAAAATGGGTTGGCTTTGTTAGGTGATTGAGAGTTCCAACGACGTAACCAATGTAACCCAATTTGCATATGCGCGAAAACATCGAAACGTCGATAAAACTTTTACGATAAATTAAGCACTACTAGAACGCACGATCGAAATTGTTTAATTTTTAATTTTTTAGTTTATTTTTTTCTTCAGTTTTCGTACACGTTAGATAACTTCTTATAGAACGATCATTTTTACTCTTTTTTTCCTCTTCGATTTAAAGACAATAATCCAATCATGTTTGGCGAAATAAAGTTGCGTGGTTAAAATATACCGTTAATATTGGCCATTAAAATTTTCGATAATGTTGTGGATTAAGTAATAAGATTTGTAAGGGTGAAATAAAAAACTTCAGCACGAACGAAAAATTAATTGCGAATAACGATTTTCCCCGCGGCTCTTCCCTCATGTCCTACACTCGGAATTGAATTACGCTTCAGTAAAGTAATTTCAAGATCAAAGCCACGCCACTTCCGTTTTCGCTGTCGGGAAGAGGGCGGAAAATGGGAGGAGACGCGGAAGACGACGGGGAGGGAGGCGAAGGCGCGCGGTTTCACGGTTTTCTGGAGCGCGTCGCGTTACATCGCGATTAATTCATAAATTTCGTCGTATATTCAAAATGCCGTTTTTACTCCCCTTCCGCAATTCTAAATAAACGTCACGTGTAGTTACGCACGGACGCGCTGTAACTTATCCTCGCCGTTTCAGTTTTAATTGCACCGTCGGAAAACCTTTTACGACCGCATTACGGTCAAATTATCTCGCGAAGAATGGGACGAAAGGATTTTACGTTTATGATTATGACGCATTTATGTAACCTGCTAAAACTGCCTTGGAAAGTAAGAAAAAAAAAATGGAGTAAGCGAAATTTATGTTACTCTTCAATGCAAATGTTTCAGAGAGCGTATTCGTAAACGATAAAAATATTGCCTTATTTCTCTTAAAGCTGAAATGCATTATTACTTTGCGGAGCGAAATATCATTTGTGAAATCATTTTAAAAGAAGCGATTTGCTGTTTTAAAGCCTTGAGCCACTGAAAGCGTATTTTCCAGTTTAGGATATAACGTCTCTATCCTACAATTCCCACTAATAGAGGAACTACAATTCTCGGGCAATAACCGACAATTTCTCTCAATCCTCCATACTTTCGAGCTCTCGCAGCGCACCTTCGAGAGATACGTCGAATTTCCAGTTACCAAGATGCTATCACGATGCGTTTGAGCCCTCGGATAAAAATATATCCATTTGTGAAATACTCTCGTGCTCTCTTTTCCTGACTCTCTGGCTCTCGCCTTTTCTCTTCCGCGTCGCGTATGTGTACATCGAAACGAAATTACATATTCCCGGAGGAAAGCGAAGTATCGCAAGAGGAGGGGGTAGGTCATATTCCGCGTGATGCTCTCGAGCTTTTACTGGCATGGAAAATACAATTTTCGCGGATCCTTGCCGTGATAAAGTAACCGAGCATATGGGATTTTCATTTTTCATTGGATTTTCACACACTCGAATTTTTCCCGATTTGTCGCGAGTTTCCTTTCACCGCCTTTAAGAATGGAACGTACAAGAGTGCCCAGACGTTATGAGAGATGGAGAATATCGTTCCGAGAAATCTTCCGTTGCGTTACTTCTGCCGCTGACATCGTGACTTTATTTTGAACATATATCATATGCGAAACAATGCGAATGAAGAAACAACGTGCTCTCATTTATCGCTATTAAATGGCTTACCGAAAGTTGACTGTTTCATTAATTGATGATACTTGCGGATGCGCACACCCGTAGAATGTGTTTAAGCTAATATGAGTTTGCTTCATGTACTACATGCCTACGCTAAATGCCATGGCGCGGGAAATGGGTCACGATCATCTCACGGTAATCTTCTACGATGTCATACAAATGGAAATGACATTCGATTACGAGTTTCTCCACTCTTTTGTCTCGTGCTCGTCACTATATATGTTAAGAAGAGTTCAATCAAAATCAAAATGGCTGACAGTTATTTAATTTATTGCTAGAGCAACGCCGCGAAATTCTCTACTGACAGCGGTAATTTTAGCTTAAAGTTCCATCTCCAGTTGAAAGTAATCAGTTTCATCTGTTACCGTAGGAAATTGTAAATAGACGACTTATTCTTAATTAATTGGATTCTCATTATGGCAAAAATAGAAATTTGATTTTAAGATTTAAAAAGGGAATTAGACTTTAATTTTATCCTCTCGAATATTATTGTAGAAAATTTATAGAATCGGTTATACGCGCGCGCAGGAATAAATGTTGAAGATATCGTTATAAATACCTCAGTTATTTTAACTTATTTGAATTCTGAAGTAAATTAAATTTAAATTTAATTTTAAATTCGTATACATGTCATTCAAAGCTGAAATTCAACAAAGAGATTTCGCTAATATGTACGTTAATCAAAATTTTAATATATAAATTAATTATAAAGTTTCCAACTAGTAATTATATTTAGAACGACAGTCATATGGAACGATTATAAGGAATTAATAATAATTCTTTGTAAATAGCTGTCATACAATTGAAGAAAAAGATATTATGCTGAACAATATCTAAAGGTGATAGAAATTTTGTTAAAAGTCTTGTCGGTCTAAGGAATCCCAGTAAGTCTTAAACCTTATGTCTGTACAAAATGTGTGCACTATTTACGATACTAATACAGCAACTAGTTGCACCAAGAATTCACCGGGAAAACGAAAGCGGCACGAACTATTTTCAGCGAAAATTGAAATCGGGAAAGGTTCACCCGAAAATTGGCAGGTCATCTCTTTCTTCCCATTTTTACGCCACACTTCCTGCAGAAGTCGACTGCATCTCTAGCGATTCAAAGATGCATGCGGATTGGGGCGGGGTCACGTAACCGAGCAAGCTTATTTCATCTTGAATGCATTGAATGTTTAAGTTGCTTTTCTCTGAAAATGCATGAGAGAATCTAATTAAAATTTTAAGTTTTTTCTGCAAGCGTTACATATTTATAATTCCAATAAAAATTGCCATTAAAAATTCATCATTATATATTTTCTTGCTTGAGAAATATGTTGTTAAATAATATTCTATAAAAGAAATACACGAGCAGATATTTTATAATTAGAATATTTTTATATAGAATATTATTTATCAACGTATGTAATTGATTAATTAGAACAGCTGGAGTTTAAATAATTCTTTTGGAGATTTTAATATTCGGAATTACTTATTGTTAGATAATATTAAGCGTTAATTTTCCTCGTATCGGGATGTGAGTCTCTCTGGACATGAGTTTCCTCCATGCGAAGATACGTTGGACCTTGGCTTGTATAATGTATATTTAATTGATATTAACATTTCCCAACAGTTATATCGATAATTCTTTCAAGAAGAAAATTTTATAATAAATTATATACTTGCATACTTACATAATATATGCCAGGATTATACGTAATAGATGCATATAACAAGATGGAAGTTTGTAAAAGTTTCGGAAGCTTTTTCTGATGAGTAAGATGAGTAAAAATGTGATGCATATTAATTAGAACTTTCTGAGTTTTTTTCGAAAATTATCATAACTGTTATCGTAATGCTTATAGAAGCAATATAAAAAGATTTAGATTAAGTTAAGCAGAATTAATTATTTAAAGAGAATTAATATAGTTTCGATGTTTTAAATGTGACAAGTCAAATTGTTGTCGTCATCGCAGAAATTATTCTGAATTGAAGAACCTAACCTTTACAAAAAAAAATAAGACACTACTTATTGAAATCATAAAATAGATCCTTTACAATTACAATTAAGAAGAATTTAATATAATATTACGCTACTTTGTAGAAAAAAGGTACAAGCACGTACTAATGCGCTATAGCGTATCGCAATCTAGAGGTGCGAGCGTGTTCCAGTGGAAATAGAACGAACGGGCCAGACTAAACCGACCGCGTCGGTGCAATTCGATGCCGCGAGGCAATTAGAAATTTGCGCACTACGATGTGTGTGAGCTAACAAGCCTGTGTGTGGCTCTAAGAAGAGTCAAGCAGAGAGTGGTATTAAACCACGTGGCGCGAGGAAACGTTGAAGCGCTTGCTGGATTATGGATATCGATCACAGCTGCCACAAAGCTCCTGCTCGCGCGAGTGCTCTTTGACGCGCGAGAAGTGAAAGAGAAGTTTAATTTCCAAGCGAGTCTCGCCGGGGCTGCTATTAATACGCGCGTGTTAGGCCACTTTCTCCGATAGCCAGACCTTCGTGCATTGTGCATTGCGGTGAGTGCTTAATTCGTTCGCATTCCACTTCCACTTACCGGCGGCCATTTCTCACGGCTCTTCCGTTCGCTTCTCGCCCGGCAATTTTCCCGACCTCGGCTGCGACTTCCTCCTCTCCGGGCCTGCTTTTACACACAACCGAGCACTTTTATGTCTAATTGGCCCGCCGACGGCGGCTCGGCGACGTGCAAAACGCTCTTCCTCGATCGGCCGTCCCTCCGCGCGAGGGACGCATCATCCTTCCCATCCGCTGTCGCTCCTATGAGGATGCTGTCCCTGTGCCGGATATCGTGTTTCCTGACCATCGATATACGTCTCGTTAAACTGCGATGGCGATTTTTGCCTGACACGCTCCTTTCAGGAAGACGTGACGAATCGTCTAAAGATGCCAAAAGGTGCACAATCTATAGATAAAGAGGTGATAATAAATGGTGCCGTGTCGAATACGTGTACATGCCACATAGCTGACACACAATTAATATTTGTACCTTTCTCCGTTACACAGAAGAATAAATACAAATAAATAAATACAAAGTCTTCCAAGAAAAAAAAAAAGAAAAATAATACAAATATATAAAATGTGTCATTTAATATCGCAAGTGCCGTTAATTTTTAGTGGATTATAAACGCCACGATCTGCTGGCAGCAATTTGTCTTTTCTGCACGTTGCTGCCATTAATTAAGCGCCATTGTACAGAACAGAATAGGATAAAAATATTTCGAAGAATAATACGAGATATCCGTGATTATCCTGCGAAATTCGCGCGACGTGTCACTGGAAAGAAGAGTCCACTGATTTGTCGGGGATATCGCGTGAAATATCGTCGCCTCGACGGGCGCGTCCGGCAGAATAAAATCACGTGAATTTCCGAGGCCAGATTCCGACTTAATGAAGATGTGTAACGCGGCATGAAATTATTTCTGAGCGAATTGTTAATCGAATCAAGTCGCTGACGCGGACGGCGCGGCCGGACGTTTTTCAATTTCGAAATTAGCCCTCACATGGCGGTTGAGTTTTAAGTGACGAATGAGATTACTTCGAAATATTTGCCACGTTTTTCTTCGTTTTTCTGTTCAATTAAACTTTATTACAATGTTCACTTTGGAAATCATAATTTAAATGCGAAAGAATTAAAGTCGATGCGATGTTCCTTACGATGCTTAATGATTTCTGCAATGAGTAACTTTCACTGCGTAAAATAATGGATAGGGCTTGATCTTGATCTCCCGTGAGATTGTTGATAATAGAGTGATTTATTGCTTGCATTCATTCGTATTTATGATGTTTACCTCAAGTTCGCTCATGTAATTAATCCCGGCGGACATAAATCAAGAAGTTTGCATAGTCGGACGTCCACGAGACGGTCGTTGACAGTTAAGGGTGCTCTAAACCAGACGTTTGCGGATATGCGTGTTTATGATGCTTAAGAAGTTTACTCGGCAGAAATATGACAAGAGCAAAGCGTGATAAGAAGATTATAGATATTTTTGGAACTGTATTTAATCTTTGATTCGAGTGTCATAATGATGATGAGAGGTAGAGGCTAGCGATAAATTTATTTTACGATCTCATAAAACTGTCGAAAAAGGGCGCGTAAATTTCCGATCATAAAATAACGCAAGTAATACAATTAATATTTGCAGCGATAAAATGTGCGCGATTGCTGCGTAATATTCATTAGCTGCGAAGCACAGACATTTATAAAACAGTGAGCATGGGTCAAATGTATTTAATTCACGTAAATGTTCGCATGTTTGACCGCGGCAATTGTTCGTGGAATCTGAATGTTTAATTAACGCCGAATCGAAGATCGACGAGCACCGCGGGCTCTTAATTATCTTTCGTTTTCCCAGGATGAAATGGAGATTTGAATTATCTTAACTGGAAATCGTACACGTGCATACCGTTCGCATTCTCTCTCTCTCTCTCTCTCTCTCTCTCTCTCTCTCGCGGAGTATCTTAAAAGTTTATCCCTCCAGGCTTACTGAGTCTCTTTGAGGAGAATCCTAATAAAGCTGCGAATAATGTTGGCTTAGCGCATCTTCGTGATCTTCCGGTTAATAATACATTGTCCTTTGTGGCGGGCGTATAACTGTGAGGTTGCGCTTTCTGTGCTTCGTATTATGAAGTAAACATATCTAAATGTCCGAGAGCTTTTCGGCCAAAGAGCTTTGATCAAAACGAGCGAAACTTATGAGAAAAGATTATTCAGGAATATTATATCTTCTATTTACATTTGTTATTGTTGCTTTAATATTGTTAATTATTTAATGTATCAATCACTTTTTAGAAATGAACCTTTTAAATAAATTACTTATCAGAATTTTAATTATTAATTGTTTTTGTAATTATTTTTTATTAAAGCAACTATATTCAGGAATTTATGGACTGCATTTCGTATATATAAATGTATAAAATTTATCGCGGGAAGGCTTGGGGTACGTTTTAGCAGTTTTAATAATGTAAAACACATTAAATTTGTGTTTTCGTGAAAACCGCGTTTCGGTGCTAATGTCGCGAATATGGAAATGTTATTGCGCGTGATTTTAGGTCGAGGGAACATCTTATAACAGGATGAAATTTCGCGATATTGTATCAGATTTTCCTTAAATATGCATACCGAATAATTGGTATCTATTCACTGCTATAAAATGCAAAGAAGCATATATTTATAATTGTAAAATTACTTTCGATATGTAATATGTATATGGAATTTGGAGTTCAATTTTATCTAAAGAAAAATTAAACACTTTCATATACATATATTTTAATTGTGCATTTAATATAAAATTTTTATTTTTTATAATTATTTTTAGATCTTAGAAAAAGATTGTAGTTTTTTTATTTAAAATGTTTTGGGCAAAAAGAAATGAGAAACTTCTTAAAAAGAAGTTATAATTTGTGAACTTTCAGCAAATCGAAATTTTTAGAGCTAATAAGACTTTAACTTTTACTTTAATTGTAAAAAACCGATTCTAAAAGTTTTATCAAAGGTTAATGCGTTTAATGTGCACACTTTTTGGATTGAGCTGCATATTAGATTCGAGATGTAATTATTCCGTAACAATTGTTCGCTACATTATAACACACGAGTATATTATCGAAGATCATTTGTTATTCTGACTAATCGGCGGCATGCGTTATACGTATCGATTATGTATCAAATGGTTCGTACGGGCACCTGAATTATGATAGTACGGTCATTCATAATTTTCAACTTATATAGCCACGTCGCACTTACAATTAGTTATAGAATAGATAGCCTCTAATAGATTATTTCAATAAATTATAAAATAAAATAGAAACGGAAAAAACTGTTGAAAATGAAATTGTTTTAAAATTCTCGCCATAATTCAAATTGCCAGACAAGTTTGCAAATTCCGTGGTTAATTTTATCGCCTGTGATAATGTGACTTACAATTAGAGTGAAATGATAATTATGCATGTACACGAATCTCTCGCAGGCAGATGCTACCAGCGTGAGGATTAAGGCGAAAGAGAAGTGATTAACTGCCTCGACTTTATACATTTTCCGCGCCCCATGGCAGAGGTAACAAGGTTTATAAACGTTTTACGTTCGTTTCTCATCTCCAGCATATTATTTCACAGCTGGTGCATTCCCTGCGCGACACGAAGTTTACGTAAATACGATATTATTCTAATATTTAGAAGAAAGTTTTATCGCCTGCAAACATACGTATACACATAAAATACAGAGATGGGTTGTCGCGAAATTTCTATCATTCCCCGAAGCCGTTCGACCTATTTCCACGGTCGTGAATAACTTTCGGAAAGCTGACTTCTTTATTGCTCGCTTTCCTCGCGTTAGAAAGCTTTCGCGGAAATTCACCACTCCGCGTCCATGCTATAAAATATTTCATTAACACATGGTCCATGTTTTTGCGCGATCTTTTGGAAAATCTTTGCATATGTAAAATATCTGTAAGGAACTGAGATGCGAGAAATCTACCATATTTTCTATTCTTTTCCTTTTCCTCCTTTTTCTCCATATTTAAAAAGTTCATTGTATGAAAAGTTCGATACACGTAAAGTACTGTATATAATCTTTTAAGAATAGAATATATTATAAATATTATAGTTAAATCTCTCAAAATATTGCTGAAAATTATTTTATCACAATCAAATATTGGGGAGCTCCGTTACAATTTTTTTTATTTATCAAACGATCAGCGACCCCGCAAAGTGTCTTCGTGGGATCTTTCGATCTTGCAACTTCCATCCCGAAACTTTTCTCTCTTTTTTCTCAATAAAAGATCATGTGCGAAACTTTGAAGACACCCGGGTGACGTTGGGTCATTGTCTGCTACATCGACTTTTCGTCAGAGGGATTTTGCGGGATATGGCCGGGCCGGGCTGAATACCGGTGGAGGGGAGGAAATAACTTGACGACGGACGGTTTCATATCTTCGTCGATCTAACGGTAGTAGAAGTGCGGTTTTCATTATCGCTGTTAATCGATTCATTCTCGACTCGTTGCCCATTCATCACAGTTGGCTTAACGTCGTCCTTTGTCGACGTGCGTTTATCAAGAATTATCGTATCAGCGATATTATCATTAACATTTTGCAATACTAGCAGATCAACGCGGAGATTGACGGTATCGCTGTTTATCGTTGAGTAATTCATATCCGATGATAAATAGCGGCGATTATTTTCATTCATCTGTATTTAAGTGCTTATGACACATATGTAGAGTCATCAGAAATAAATGAACAGTCGAATTCGTTGAGACGCATGACGCACGTTATGCCCAGTCCTCCCTGTCCTTTATTACGACTAATTAATTTGCATCAACGCACGCGTATCCGTAATTTTCCCGGCACTTACCATAATGAAAGGAGATAATGAAACTCGTGATTATGAAAGATTAACCCAGAAAAGTTGAGTTTCGCAAAGTTCCACCCACACTTTACGGTAATTGTGTTAGACAGGAAATATTGTGCGAGAAGCTATCGCGTTACTTCAAACATCTCACACCGTTTTATCGAATTAAAATTAATCTTTATATTACGTGTCTAATTGAATCACACGTTTTACATGTTAAACGGATCTCTGGCTTGATAATGGAAACTGATTACAAGATTGACGGGATCGAGTCTCCTCGAATCAAGCGCTTCTTTGTAGTGCTTTCAAGTACCGGCGAGTGCTCGTGTGTGCTCACGCATTTAACTATGGCACAGCTGACAGGCTATATGACTATATTTGTCCATGTGCACCATCCACGTCCCACGCACTCGTTCGCGTCCCATCAACGCGAAATGATTCTCATTTCCCATGAGCCTGACGCTGATACGCACGCGAGCTAATAGAATATTGATTTTATCGTAACACAATCAAGCCATCCTATCTGTAGCGGCTTGATGCATCGAGCGATATTCGTTTATGACATGCCTAATCCCAGACTAACACAGCATCAATAATTGGGAAATATTACATTAGCCGTGCATATTTTACAGCTTTTTTCAGTACAGCGATTTGATTGATACATTGTTACAATATTACCGAACCGTTATGAAATCTGGCGCGTATAAAGTTAAAGGGGAAAAATAAATCCGTTTTGATAAAAACATCGAAAACGGCTGTATCGTTAAAATAAGTTGAATTTAACTTATGTAACACGAACCATTTCCCTTTTTATTGGATCCTTCTTTTATTGGAAATCCAAAGTGCTACTTTCGCAGCAAAGGACATTTTGCACATTTTAAGAGCTTAAATCTCTTTCTTCCTTTCTTTCTCTCTCACCATTATACACTACTTTGTAAATGTCATGTCATAACAAACCTTGTTAGCTTAGGTCCTATGTATTAATTTCTCTGATTCCAAGAGCACACAGATTTCATTATATTCCCAGAATAACTGTCAACTTCTTGCTTATAAGAGTTATGTTACGAAATTACTGAAATTTCGTATTGGCTTTTTTGGGACGGCCTAATCATATTTGTCTGTTAATCTTGTTTTTTATTCTATCTTCCTCTTTATTATAATGAAATTGTTATAGATTAAACGATGTAGCTCTTACGAGAATTGCAATTTTATGAATAAAAATTGCTAGCTATTTTTATAAATATTAGGAAATACAATCTTCTGCCATTTAAATGTCCGTGACAAATAATTCGATATCCAGTTGTTTTTATTAGTAATAGAAAAAAGATTGAGATTTTCCAATAAAGTTCATTAATGTAATTTACATTTATGTATGTAAAATATTTTTGGAAAACCGCAAAGCAAAATTAATTATAGGTTACGGTGGCATCGATTTTTGACTAACGAACAATTTTATTTGTCCAGCATAAATTTTCGATGGAAACCAAATACAAAATTACAAAGTGATGTCGCTCTTTTTACATCTGATAGACTTTTTTCAACTGTTATATTTGATATTAAAAGACCAAATCTTTTTTTAATAACTTCAACAACTCTGTAATTCTAGCAAATTTTATTTTGATGGAAATAAGATTTTTTAATTCATTTAAAATATATTTTCTATTCTTATATGACACATGTATATGTAAAATATTCTTCCTGTCGCTTTATGTCTACATTGCTGATACAAATGAATGTTTATAACGGGTAAGAACAGAATGTGCTATTCTCCATCTTTGTTGTACACGGTGAGCTGTAGTCTCAATGCGTACGGTATTGTTGGTAGTTTCGCATTATGACGTGGGCGGTGAGAAATGCCGAGTTGTTTCGCGCACGAAATGGAATACTAGCGCGTGAAAAACGTTCTCGGCATACCTCTTGTTTCGTGAAACGGCGCCCTTAATTTCAGAGGTGAATCTTTTGTCGCACCTGAATGGAACCAGTGTAATGATGTCTCGATGATCGCGAGATACTCCGCAGTTATCGCGCAACTTTATCGGTCGGCGCGCGTTTCTGTGTATTGTACTTACAAATCATAAAATTAGATATTATCAGAATTTGTTTCATTTAATTAACGTTCTCCAGTTTTAAAAATTTATAATAGTGTTGAGAAAAAAATTTCTGACGTATGAAAAACGTATTTGGATAAAACAATTGAATGCTTTTACCTCAACGTTAAATTAGAGACTAAAATCATAGTTCGTAACCTACATCACAAATAAGTAAAAGTAAACTCGTAAATGAGCAGCACACTGCTAACGTAAGGGTTTATTAACAAAATGCATAACGAGGTGCCTCTCCTATTGTGTATTTCCGCATATTTTACCCAAGATTACGCCCTGACTCGCTAACTTGGTTGAAATAAAGCGTGCTTCAGCGAGAAAGTTTTACGTATACTAAGATATTCCGTTCAAGGTTTAACAACCTTTAAATAATGGGATACGATCGACTAATTTAATAGAATAAGTTATAAGATTTAAAGATAATGTGCGATAATAACTTTTGTATTGACAGACAAGTACCGAAAAAATTAGAAATATATCTTTCATGCAAAATTTGATGATTTTTTTAAAGAGAAACTATTTTGGATTATTTGTAAATTTTATTTTGCGCCAAGAGCAATGCATTCGATAAGTGACCATTTCATCGTAACAATATAACAATATGTAATTTAGTAATTTCAATAATATATATGTGCTGTATAATACATTAATTACTCGGATATTAAGTTGTATAGAGAGCATTCAATTAAAAGCCGGCTTTGTTTGCTCGCGGATTACATCTTATTTCAGTCGTTTATCATTATTACAGTTATTATGCTGCCAATCTCTGCAGTTTACATTTAATTGTCGCATTTATAAGTTTATATTAACGCTTATAAATGTTGTACCGGTTTATTCCACTTGGTTACAATTCGCTATTTCGCTTCTCTCCACCCTTTCACTTGCTTTGCTTTTGCTTAATACCCGCCAGCTACTTTTCTCACACGTTCGCTCGATCGATTCTCCAATTCTTCGGCCACACGAGAGTAGAATTCTTTTCACCGTAGGAAAGTTAAACTTCGCTTAACTTAACTCAATATCCTGGTCGTGCTCGTTTTAGTGAAGACGTAGCAAGTCGGTCGGTTAAACCCCCCCTCGAAACTGCGCTGGAGGGACCCCTCCGTCCATTTTTACGAGCATCTCGCATCCGGCTACGCGAGGGTAGAAGAAAGTCGCGTTATGATTCCCGTGATGGATTACGCTCTTTTGCCTTGAACTTTCTTCGAGCGTGCTTATCAGCGCAGTGCGTCAGCGCTTTTTCACATCAACAGAAAAGCAGCTTCCGGTATCGCCAGTCTCAAACTTACAGTGTCACGGAATTAGACAGATACATCACGCTCCTGCTTGAGCATCCGGGAATAGCCTCATCGATTAACATCCCTCATTTAAAGTTATTCCCGAGCGTTTGGGGTACTATTTCTATATCTTTTTCTTTATATTTAGCACTAATTACAATTATGTCTTTTCATCATTTTTGACATTATTTCTTAACTTGCAGGGGCTAAAGCAATTTTGCAGAAATTTTACATAATTTTTTTATTTAAATATGCTTATATCCAAGAATGATCATTGAAAACAATGTATAATCATATGAAAAAGAAAGTTTTTTAAAAAAAATATTAGGTTATACATATACTATTTTAAAATTGATACGGATGATAAATAAATATTAATTAGTCTAAACACTTTCTGTATTTTAATCTTATTTTTGTAAAAATCAGTGTTTTAATTAATGACAGTTACATTTTTTATATTTGTAAAACTGACTATGTATTACATATATACTACATTTAATAAAATTTATTTGATACCTGCAAATTTATATTGTCTGTTTATATAGAAAATAAAAAGCCAATATGAAATATCATGCTGCATTGTGTATTTTCGACATAAATCGGTATAAAATAATTGGGACGTATATTTGTATTTATCTATACATTGCGAAACAAAGCATCCCCAGAAAATTTCTTTTCAAAGACCCTTTGGGTTTAAAACATTGTTTAACACTGATGATCATTCTTCGTTCTTTCACCTGGATAAACAAGGATTCTTATATCCAGTTAATGAGAATTCGACGATGAAACGACCATTACGTCTTTCTCACGTGTCGTCTTGTCGAAAGTGGTCGAGAAGATAAACGGCGAAGTAGTTCGTAACATTTTCAACAACGTCGCGTAAAGAGGAGTACCACCATTTAATTACGTTGAAATAGTGACCGCTAAAGTTTCATTTCTCACGTTACGTTAAATAAAACCACTAAATAAAAGCACGTTAAATAAAAGGTACGCATCGATACAGTTTTGAAAAATACTTCACCCGACCCGCGGCGTGACGCAAGTCTCTCGTTACGTGCTTTTCACCGGTTCGTGTTGTAATATTGGCCGATAAATAACATCCCGTTTGAAACTTCGAACAATGCGCCCGTGAATTAGTTTCATGCGGTTTCGAGATTCGATCTCGCAAGATACCGTACCGCTCACATGTCGAATCCCATGACGCGGGAGAAATCTGCGTGTAACCTGGCAATTTTATCGAAGGAATTATTACTCGTAATTCGATTCGAATCTATCTGAAGTATTTTGTTTCTGCGAGATTAATTAGAAGACAGTGGAAAAATCATATTTCGAATTACTTATAACGAAAATATTTCCGTTTGTCTATAATATTTTGTTACGCCGGCAAAGACAACTGAAGCTATCAAATAAAACTTTGCTGGTGCAACATAAATTCTAAAAGCGACGTCATAGCGATAACAGTGGAGAACGCAAAACCCGTTTTTTCGACACGGCATTGCTTTGTAGCAGAAGCATTGCACGTTAAAAAGAGAATGCGCAGAAAACTGAATAAAAATTGCGAACGAATCGACCGCGATATGTTCGCGCGGATAGATGCTTTTGTGCGAGAAGACACACGTAAACACAATAAAATATAAATATTCATCGTTAACGAAACCAGGAGTGTATTCCGGACGACAAAAGAGATCTTTTACGAAATTATGCTTCTAGTTCGTTATTCTCTCTGACGTCGGAAAGTACGCAAATAGAAATTCATAATTCACATCTGACGTCAACAAGAAAGTGTCGACAAAGAGGAGGAAACAATTATTCCAGCAAATGTATTACAATAGCAGAAATTCTCTACCGTTTCTTGCGACCGTCTCATGGCACATCGAATCACACGTCCCGATGACGAATGCTCCAAAACCGACGTTGATCGATGCAATTGGGCGTATCGGGAAAACGAATCCGCGGCTTTTGTATACCAGTTTGCATTTACTCCGTGCAACGGCGGCGGTTGCCTTCGCCTCTACAGACAGGATTATGGCTCTACACGCCGCGGTGCAACGAGGCGCAAAACAGCGTCGACGAGAGCGCAAAACTACCTCGCTGTCGCGCGAGAAGACGTATCGAGAGGGATATCGAGCCGGTAATACCGGTGGCTTTGTCGTACTCACGCAACAGTGTACCGCGAAATCCGAGCGGAGCAAATGCGAATCTCTTTCTATCACTCCTTCCCTGTGTTCTCAATCGTATCCTTTTTTTAATCCTGCGCGGGCCTTAATGCAACGATTTCGATTTCCTTTATATAAAGTAAGTCATCCGGTTTCTCGGTGTAACTTCTAAAATTTTTGCTATAAACGAAATATTTCTTACAATTATTTTATGAATTTTGAGACGCATCTATATTATTGTTTAGAGTGTTTGTCATTTTCGAAGTCATGTCAAAGTTGTTAAAATTATTTCAGGAAAATTAAGATTTCCTCGATATATATACAATAGATTCTCTTTCATCTTACTATAATAAATAAATAAAATGTAGTAAAGAGGTAAAATGCAAGATAAAATTTATCATTTGTTTTCTTGAGAAGTATTTTTAGATTTTCTTCATTATAGTAATTTTCTTCATTATAGTAATTGAGTATTCAAACACCGTGCCCAGACTGCGCCACCCATGGTTTGAAAAATACTTTTACGTTATTATGGTAGGACGTAAAGTGAGTCTATAAGCAAAAAAGAAAGCAATAACGTTTCCCTCGCGAACGCTCAGCAAGGATTCCATGATCATCAAAAGAACGAGAAGACGTTTCTTTTTATCTCTCTTCTATGGCAAAAGGGCCGTTTCGGAAATTCCTGGGCGGATGAGGCTTTTCTTATGACATTTTTTTATTCGAGATAATGACGATGAGAAATACGCGATCAAGAAGTCTTCTTTCCGTTTTGTAAAAACTTTTTAACTTATGACTTATCCAAATAGCTTGTTTTCAAAAAAAAATTTAAATTATTTTTCTTTTTAGGGACCCTTTTGTTTCTTTTTACGTCACTTTTAATTTTTTTTAGAATAAACAATATATTTCTACATATCATTTCTGTAATTATATACTATTTGTCGATCAATGATATCTTAATCACAACTTAATTTACATCTCTTTCAAAATAGAAGATTAAAATTGAAATTGAATTGAATTATATTCCTTTCTTAACTTTTAAGCACATCTGAATTTAAAATCTTGATAATTAAGTATTCTATCAAAATCTACTTGAAATAAAATGAAGTTTTATTCTTAGTTTTGCATATTTATCTCGACACAGACGAAAGATTTGATTTCCAAAACATATGCATAATTAAGAGATCGTTATTTTTTTTCGTCGAGAAAAAATCAATTTTAAATTGGACAAATAATTTGATGGATGAATGAGATATTCTCTATTTGAACAATATTAATATTGACGAAAAAAGAACGAGGTCAACGGGCCTCAGATTGAGTAATTTTAGACGATGTGGAAAAGCACTCAACGCTCACGGATATGCATAGGATCGATATGTTCGCAGGCGATGTAATTGGTTTTGCATCTTGCAAATAGCGTGTCCTTATCGCAGTATACAAAGCGCTACAAACTACGGCGACGTTGCAATATTCAGACGCTACAGGCGCCCAAGGGAGGAATAGTCCAATGCTAAACAACGAGAAGTTACCGTACTGTTCTACCATGATTCTCGCATTTACTTTTTAATATTTGTTATGCACGACGAATAATTCTCACCTCGAACATTATGATTGTCCCGTAGTGACCCTTAAACTCACGTATGCAACATGTAAGCGGTGCGAAAAGAGTTTTCACTCCTATTAAAAAAGTAATGTTCGTAACCGGAAATAAAGCTGCTTTTTTAGTGCTGATGTAAACATTTTTATTGGAATTTATATTAAAATTTTTTTATTACTAAAATAACATAAAATATCTTTTGCTTTAATTTTTTGCACGGCATATATATATAATTTTAAATAAAAATAAAATCTTAGTGAACATTTCCTTTGTTAAAGAGACTTCTAATAAGTCTCTTTATATAAATAAGTGGATTTATATTATTAAAATTGTATTCGGAAATTTTCGTACAATGTTTTAATATACTATTTATCCACAATTTTAAGATTATCTATAACTATGTTAACTCAGGGAGATCTTGATTGCAATAGACTAATTGAACTCCCTTTCCTTCCGGTCTAATCCAGTGCTACATGTGTTAACACGTGTTCGCGTGCTGTTTACCCAAGTCACGATAATAAACACAATGGGTCTTTAGAACGGTCGTAAATGCGAATGCAAGCTAATAATACTTTGCAAGGCTGATAATCGTCACTAATTACTAACTGCATAAACAGCATTACAGATTTCGCTTTGCACGAGCGAAGTAAGCCAGTTCCATGGAGGCCAGCTGTCCATTGGATAATTTATGACGCAAACGGACAAAAAAGGAAATACTACATGCTGCAGGCAGTAGTTGCTAATTGTTACTGAGCGAAATTCATTTTGTCGTGAGAATATAACTGCGTGAAAATATAACAAGCATATTATAAAGAGTTATCTCTCTGGGAGATATGTTTTTAATCGATTTCGCGTATTTGTACAATTACACCCGATGTCGATGGTATAGGAGAGATGGTATAGGAATTTAAAAGCATTCATCCGAAAGGAAACACCTATTAGTGGGAATTATTTGTTTGGTTGCGACTAATTAAATTTTGTCCTCCGATGTATTTTTTTTTTTACCTTGACATTCTCGGAAGATTTCACTATTTCACGAGCCTTAACGACGATAATTCTCGTTGAATACTCAATAAGTATGTTCTTCTTTTATCTCAGCCGAATATTTAATAGATTTGTTTTTTTTTTTATCTTAACGGATACGGACGTGAAAGAAAAATCAGGATATATCGGATGGCATATAATTAATCACGCCTGATTGCCTTTTCTTTGCGTCGTTCCTTCTTGGGATTTTTTCTTTAGCGGAAGATAAATAATCTAACGATGAGTAGAATTTATTTAAGATTAGCGAAGAAACAACATTCTGTCTTCGAGATATAAGTTTTCATTTTTAAACATTAAATAATCGTTAATGCCTTGAAGCAAACGCTATTTTTCTTTATATGTGTTATCTTTGGATTTTATGTTGTGAAAGTACGTGCGCTAAGTGTAAAGCATGCTATATTATCGCATTTTATACTCGTCTTAAAGCCCCTTGTGTTCGCACCGTGATTTTCCTGCATGAGAGAAGCCTTAAAAAGTTTAATTTTCTACCCTTAAAAAGTTTAATTTTCTAGCATGGATATACAGGAGTGTTGCACAAGAAGAGAAAAAGAAATTAAACGACTTCTTGAATTCTATGAAGTGTTTCAGGAAATTAATGTCACATTTAACTCTCTGATAAATGAAAAACGTTTTTGCTCACAGAGATTTGGCAACGAGTTAAAAGTAAATAATTAACATTGCAAAGAAATTAACGAGTATGAAGCAGTTAAAAAAGGAGCTACTTAAAGAGAGTGAGGTTTCTATCTCGTACTGATCTGGCTAATAGAAAAAGTTTGGATAAAGTTAATCGATATTTTATTAATGTGAAAAGTGCATAAAATTTCAAAGGCATCTTTGTGAGGCGGAAACTACAAGTAAAAAGATTTCGTCGTAAAGTGATGAATTGCGAGTTACAGCTTAGTTCTCTCAAAATAAGAAGGAAGAGGTCAAAATTTGATAAGTGCACCGAAGAAAATCTACGAAAATATCTAAAAACATAATGTTTACAATCCATTTCGCGTTTACCACGACAAGCCGCTTAAAAACCAATATTCCAGTAAAATCATTATTAGAAAAACGTGAATGGAATATTCAAGCCTGAGAATATTACTGAGAAGAGAGAACGTAACGTTTTTATTTCCTTCGCCAAATAAAAATGAGATGACTGAAGTAGAAGCTCAAACGAAAGAAATTCGGTTAATGTTCAAGATTTTCTGACTTGTATCTCGCGATTGGACGGAAAGACATTTCAGTATTAATAGGATAGATCGGAAATAATATGCGTAAAAATCATATGAAACAGCAGTTTAATGGCGCGTAAACGACATGTGCACGTACTGCGGTTTTGTTAACATCAAAGTGGCGAAATACAATATCAAACTCAATACGCGCTTTTGCACGATTTTGCCAGTTACATGCATCATTCATTCTCACCGGCCCATTGTTTCATATTACATTCAACGTTTCCGAGAGGCTTTTGTTACGGTATAAGTGACATAAAGTGTACAGACTCGTGTTCGGATTTTAGCCAGTGTTAATATTTAGATAAACGGAGCAGGCATAGCTTGGGAATTATTTTAATCTGTCTTCCAGCGTTGGTCCAACATATAGGTATGGAATATTGTGTTAATTACCGTCACCACCACGATCCCGATTTAATTCTCTTGACGCATTAATATTTCCACCGCCGATATCCGGCGGTGTTAATTACATCAATTCCATCTTAATTTCTTCATTACACAGTATTTCGTTTATTGGTCACCGTCAAATTGATATTCGCGACGCGATTAATCAATAAACGTTTGCTATTCATAGTTTTCTTCGATTCCACCATCGATCTAATTGCGTACGTCATACTACATTGTATAACTAAAGTCTCTGATATTCTCAAATATCGGTATATTTTCACAATGAGAAAACGAAAAATAATATATCACCATTATTTGTATTAAACGTAGGTAACTCGTAACAATTGCAATTTTCCGAATAAAACAAGATAAATTTGATGGACTCAGTATCGCTGTGCGCTACCAGAAACAACACGTTCGAATGCTTTAAGTATATCCCTTGCGCTCCGACAGCGTTAATTCAGACAAATACTATAATCGAGCCTGATGAAAGCCGGATCTCCTTTTATTCCCCGCTGAACCCGGGAGACACAATCGGGAAAACTTCCCCGGATCGCATCAGAAACGCGTCCGGGACCGTGTTCGCCGGACACGTTCCACCGCGCCGAAGTTTCCATCGCACGCTCGAACTCATCAGCGTCGAACCGAACTGTTTCGGTTGAAAGTTAGTAGCAACGGGGTTGTTCCTTGTTTTCGCCGACGCGAACGGAAAAGACGAACACGGTTACCGATAGAAACTTACCAGTCCGCCTTTCTCTCGGTGATGCACTCGAGGGTGAGAGGGCGATTTTGTTCGGAAATTAGTCCTTGCTCTGGTAAAACGTAACTCTATTTATGTATATGTTACTTTACAGAGGAATTCACGGGATTTTCTATTTCACTACTCGCGATCCGAAAAGGTGAGATATGTATTTAAATGGGAATTTACAATTCTCATGCTTTAAGGAATAAAATTGCATTTAATTGAATTTTAATAGTATGATTTAGGGAAGTCATATTGAGTTGAAATAAATTATAAGTACGCTTAATTACATAGATCAGACTCAATTAACTTAAATTCTTCGGTCTGACAAAACCTCCTCGTTGTAATATTTCTTTTCTAATATACGGTTGTTCTTTATTTTTAAGTGATTCGAAGAGAAAGGCAAACTTGTCTTCCGGCGGAAACTTACATGACTACTCTTTGAAATTCAATTCAATTGCTTAAAATTAAATTACATTGCGAATTAATTTACCGTCTCTTGTATTCATGAAAGGGGAAGGGAAGGCAAAGGCAAATTCAATATCGACGGGAACGTACGTGCCCCCTTTTTAGTCTCTGCACGCGGCGAGGACGAATTTATGCTGAAATTAGTCCCCATCCTGGCAAAAAGTGCAGCCCTATCGACATGTAATTTCCGAAATGGCGACGCGACTGACATAATCAAGAGACACACTCGCGTGCAACGCGGAAAAACGAGTTAAATTAAGTTTGCCTCGTTAGACACCACATTTAATTGAATTCGCTAATTTTACGTGGAATAAAATCGTGTCGACAAACGTTACGAAGTCGGCGTGCAAAGTAACGAGTTTGCAGCCGCGGCTCGCATTCATTTCGACGATATTTCATTTGGACAGGTATTAGCGTTATTAGTCCACTTTAAATTTATTAACAGCTGATATTTAGGATATTTATAGTTATTTCTCTCGACCAATTTGCTGCAAACGCGATCTCGCAAGCTAAATCGACTGTATTCGGAATCTAAATCAGAGCCTTCGTTTGTAAGAGCAATGGGAGACGCCGCTGCGATTTCGGCGAGTGTACCGAAAGGAATAATTAAATAAAGCCGGATCCGCGATCCGGAAAGATAAACTCTCCTCCGGCTCAGCAAATAGAACGACGAGAGTCCCGCGTGACCCAAGATCAACGAAGGAAGCCTCCTTGACAAAATTGCTTGCTGTGTGCAGCAGCGGTTCGTTCGACTGGGGTTTAGCGTAAAAAAAATTGCAAATATAAAACCGCGAAACATTAAAGATCAAATTTTTTAATCAAAGACGAAACGTTACACAATTTTGTTTAAAATTACAAATACCGAAAAATGCCGTTAAATATTGCATTTTTTATCTTCTACGCTAGATATCAAAGCTAATATTTAATTTAGCAAAATACAATTGTTAAACTAATTGCTTTAATTTCTAAACACTGTTATAGAAATAATTATCTTCTATGTGTGGGTACATCAATCATTAAATATTTCACTATTGAGACAAATTATATGCATATCATTAATGTGTTAATTACTGAATAGTTATTAGAATAATATTTCTTGAAGCATTAAATTTAAAAATAATGCATTCAAAAGCAATTATATTTAGATTTCATAATTGGCGCACGATTTATTCATATTGGAATAATGATTGTATTTAAGAAGTAATAATTACACTTAATAGTCAATGATCAAATAGGACTCAATCTTACTGTTGCCTTGAAGCTTTGAGCTTGTATTTATTGAAGAGCGCTATTTCGTATCAATGGACCTCGTAAAGCGATCATGAGTCTTTATGTTTATCGTTCTTGCTCTTTGAAACCTCGATTCTACCTGAATACGGGCTTTTGCGAGAACGAATGAAACGAAGATGTCAAAGCTTTTTTCACTCTAATTTTTTTTACATCGTAGTTTTAGCGTAGTTTTAACAGTGTCAATGAATTCTGTCATGTACGATTATAAAAAGTTTTCACAGTTAATACTGAGAAGAATAATTAATTTAGAAAATAAGAACTGATAGTATCATCATGCTGCCATGTGAAATTGTAAAAATAATTTTTCTGAGAATAATTCTAACATACTTTTTATATCAGACTATAGTTAGCAGGATGAGAGGAGTTAAAGTTTCAATCCTGAAATAGAGCTCCTTTCAGATTTGCAATCTTAACATTTACTACGTGTGATAATCCTGAATGTGTTACTATGGATTAAAGTTCTCAGAAATGAGATCTCAGAATTTCATCTCAAGTCTCTATCTCGAAATACCACAAGGATCCCATTACGATTCTTTTGGGGCGTTAACCCTCCTATATCTCTGTTCTAGAGAGTTTCGAAACGAACAACGTACATTTATTACCTGACCCAAAAAATAATGCAAATGTAATAAACAACATGATAATTACATTTTCCTTCTTTTTAATGTTAAACAAATAATTATATTTTTTGATTCCTGATCTTAGATGCTCAATTTTAATTAGAAGATTAACAAATACTTTTAATTTTGTAATTTTTCAAAGTAATTAATGTTTACGAAAATAATTAAACTACAAAGGATATCATTACAGCATTTTAAATAAGTTTATTATTAATTATATTTTAGTATCTATTATATGTATATCATATGTATAATTTTACGAAAAATGTTTATACTTTTGACGTATAAATTTTAATTAGTTTCATTTATATAATTCTTTTTAAACCGCTTTATATTTTCTCCTAACTAGGTTATAGAACAATTTTCCTCACATAAATAAAGAATTTAATTGTGATAAGTATACTTATAATTTTAATTTAATGCACAGACACTCATTTTTTATTATTTTCACAAAATATTGTATTTATCCTTGCAATATTCCATACGAGCTATTTACGTGTTAATCTGGCTGCTTCATAGCCGACTGTCTCATTGAAATCTCCAGGGACTTGAAAATGAGGGGAAACGGTCTACCGAATGATTCTTCCCGTCTTCGTGACGATAAGAGAAAATCGCGGATCAGCGAACTTACTATGGTATCAGCGCCATATATCTGAACTAAACCACTCGCTGCGTTAATTTCTCCCGACAGGTTAATCAACTCACGATCGAATGGACCATCGAGTGGACTATTGAAGGGATTGCGTCGGTTAGGATTAAGGATATCTGATCAATTGGGATATGCCGATCTTTCAACCGATAACTCCCTTTAAGAGACTTACGAGCTAAACTTTATGCTAAGATACAGCTTGAAGATCGCATTGCAATTTTCCGCCAGCGTTAACCCTTTATCTTTCACATGATTTTAAATCATTTCAAGTCGTTTTAATCGGCGTGTTAATTGATCGGGTTATCGGCGACATTTCCCAAGGCGAGAAATCACTTCCGCGAAAGCGAAAGTTATAATATCGAGGAATACCTCGAGGATCACGTTGTCCGCACGAGTATTAGTCCTTGATCTTCCACCTGGTCTTAAATCCCGACGCATTAATCGGCTGTCGTCTCATTCCCGAGTGCCTCGTCCAGATTTCACGGAAGTGAAATGAGAAACGGAGACACGGAAGGGAAAAAAAAAAGAAGAGTGGAAGGTATTGACACAGCCGGCGTTTGTCGCGATTTTGCCACGAGTTCCTCTTTTGGCGGGAACGAGCGACGGGGGACCCACGAGGATAGGACTCTGCCGAGGGCGTGAGAAAACTACCCTCTTTCCGCGAGCCGGCACGCACGTTCTCTCCCGTTCTCCCGGCTCGCGAGACGAGAGAGCACTGCGTGCTCCTCTGAAAGCAACCCCTGATTCGAAGCCGCGACCCTCCCCCGCTATCCTTGCTTCTGAACTGCCGCTGCTCCTCCCTCTCGCTCTCTCTCTCTCTCTCTCTCTCTCTCTGTCCTTTCTCTCTCGGCATTTCTCTCTCGCAGCTTCCTCTCGCCCTCGCCAGCTTCCCACTCCGTATCTGTATTTCTCTCTTTCTCGCTTCCCCTTTCCTATCCGTTCATCTCCTATCTCTCGCAAAATTCTATCTCATTTCAGTCTCACTGCCTACCTTGCTCCATCTTCGCACTCTGTTTTTCTTCTTCTAAACTTCGTTTCGCGCTCTCTTTTCGCTCGCAAGGTCCTATCCCCGAGACGCTATCGTCCTCGACATACACTCCATTTTGGGTAACTTCAAGCTGTCCCTCAATGACAGCGGCAATTGGCCAATCGCCAATTTTTGCGGACACGAGAGCGAGTTTTCTTAATATCGTCGTCACCCACATAAGCTGTAGAATTTTACGTTTAATCGAGGCTTCAATTCATGCCTTCTCGAGTGTCTTCTCAGTTTAGAATATGTGCGCCTATCTTTTGAGATACATGTGCCGATACTGCTGTTTTCTTCGGCACGATCTTTGCTATAAAAAAAATAATGGTCGTGTAGAGAGAGATATTGCGACAAAGTGCTTTGAAAAAGCTTGCCTCGTGCTTGCTTCTTAACAATTAAGACTTAATATCTTGTAACTGATATTTTTCACGCCCATCTCTATATTTCTTTAGGCTTTGTCTATTTATAAATGCTTAGAAAAAAAAATATATATATGTATAAAATGTATATATCATAGTTTATGCAATCAACACTCCGTTAATATCTCATTATTTCGACTGTGTAAAATTTATTACAGTCATAAACAAGATGAGTCAAAGAACAACGAGGAAGTGCTTTGTGTTTTAGTTGCTATATTTAACTCGATATATTTAACGTTATATGCAAAATGCGCGTTGTTTCGAGAATGCTTCGCATAACGACTTCGGCGAAATTTTTGTATTCACATAATGTTTTACACATTCCAACATTCACACATGAACAATGCGCTTACATGTCGTTTCCGTGACATCACTTGCAGTGCTTTACAAGCGGACGTGCCAACGCATTTCACCCGATGACTAAATTCCATCCTAGTACAACATCCTAGTGACGTATATGGCGAACTTCTTGGTAAAATAACTCTGTGCGTATATAAATCATAATAATAAACGCGTAAAACGTAAAAGCTAGAATTATATGACAATTAAATGCAAAATTAAAATAGATCAAATTGCATAATTTTAAATAAATTATTAAATAAAAAATTGATTATATTAAATAGTATTATAATTATTTTTATTTAACACACAAATAGCTAATATATATTTATAATTATGTTTTAAGAACACGAAATTTTGCTTAAAAATTAAGAAAAACTGTCTACGACGCGAATAGAATTCTTTCGTACAAATATCATTTTGTTGAGTAAAATTCATAATATAATAATAAATTGCAATATTAAAATTTGTCGATGCGATTAACAAACAATACAAAAATATTGAATATTCAATAAAATATTATTTGTCGTGCTAATTAAATTAATTGACTTAATGTTTAAACGTATTTTGTTTATTTGAAAGATTTCGTTCGTACGATGCAGTTTTTTTCCAATATAAATCTTGACAAATATGCTTTCGTAAATTTAAGATTATATTGTACATACACTTGATTGAGAGGCGGACGTATTGGAAAAAGATCAATACTCGTATGAGCTAACGAAGTGCAAATCTATAGAGTTCGTTCCGAACAATTTGGGTACACAGTTTACGCTTCATATCATTCCGTTATGTCTTGTTGCTTCGAAGCGCATCAACAGATAGATGCATGCTGTACACGTCACATCAGGCCAGCGATATCGTTATCAATTTTTTATATTAGACGGATATTTCTCTCCGTTTATATTTCACCAATTTGTTCAATAAATAGGTAATTCGGCACTTATTCTAATGGATGATTTTTATTATGTAATGAGTTGGTTTTTTTTTTATTTTTTTTATTTTGATGAGGCTTATTCATGATAAGACTTCTTCCCCGATGTGCGAAATCAAGTTTATACTTTTGTCTAAGATATGGTTTTATTTTTTTTTATTCGCGGAATTGTAATCTTTGCTCATTTTTTTTATCTTTAAGCACGCGTATTTATTTTTATAATCTATTTAAATAATTGTTCGCTTTTATGCAACTATTTTATGTAGATAAATGGTATTAAAGGAAGATGAAAAATTTTAATATTTTAATGTATTTGTATATATTACTGCGCACAATTACGAAAATAACTCTAATATTGAATATTAACAAGATACGAAGAAAATTTCTTTTTAATCAATATTTGCTGAGAAGACATCATTAAATTTGACATACAATTTATATGTCGATATGACAGAATAATCGGCAGGAAATGAGCAATTCACCAAATGCGCCATATATTTTATAATGCCATGTAACTCACGCGGAGAGTATCACGGTGGTAATGTAATTAGAGATTGTAAGCAACTGCAAGAAGCGATTAATCATTGAGCTGCCGGCAATTTGGTGTACATACATACACTGGTCCGTGCTCAATTCTGCTGCATCGAACCGCATACATGTTGCACAGATGCGCTTCGGCAGTTACGTAGAGTGCACTTGCTATGCACTACCGGTCTTTGCACATTACTGCAGTACATATAGTATAATGTATTCTTCAGCCAACAGACCTCAAGACGAAACTTTTTCGACAATTTTAATCGTTTTATTTAGCAAACAAATAACTTACAAATTAAAATAAATCGAATCAAAACTTCTAAATAAGATTATTCCATCTAGATTTTCACATATTTTACTTTAAAAGTAAAGTGAATTTCTCTGTTTCTCGGAAAATTATATATAAATGAAAATTTTCATATTGTTTTAATCCAATTAGCATTAAAAATATATGGACAAATGTATTTATAGCTGTAATTTATAAAACCGTTCGATATTAAAAAATAATATACGTCATTAAAAGAAAAGATTGACCAATATTGACTCGATGTGATAGGCAACTTGAATGGAAAAAGTGTGGGCATAGGTTTTCATTAGCGCTCGAGTGCCCAGAGATCCACACAGGAACCTCCCGGCTCTCCATCTCATCGCTCGTCGTGTCGCATTAGCCTCGATCACCGATCTAAATGCTCGATTGATTGATCGATGGGATCGCTGACATTGGAAATAGGTCAACCGTTAGGCCGGCTGGTTCGCCAAGGCGAAAAGTATTATTTGCCGAAAAAACATACGGTTCTACCATGTTTACGATCCACAGCTAATTTAACGTGAAATGAGAATAAAAGCCTTTTCTTTAATTTCAATAAATAACGATTCAAATTAAAACGTAACGAAGTTGTGTATGGTCAAAAAATACAGTTATTCGAAGAATAAATGTGCAATTTATAATTCGCAATTTATAAGTCGTTATTTAATCGACATAAAGTGCATAATTTATATCAACGAAATATTTTATCAATAATAATATCAATTACATCTATATAATCACAATACATGAATAATAAATATATAATAATAAGATATTGATATTAATGCTTTATCAAGTGTATCATCTCGATTCTGTCTCTCTACTTCATATTAAATTTACGCATTGTTTTTCAAATGTGTCTGCTGTATTTATACCCCGATAGTTACGCCTCGCGTGCTCCAATCAGGCGTGTTCAAAATAATCGGCTGGAGATTAATTTATCGTGTCAATTAAAAAGCGGATGCGAGATCCGAAGTGACACGACGTGACAAAAATATCACAATGGAAAACTGATTGCGATCAGCTGCAGTTGTCGTATTCTGTCATAGGGATGCACAGTATGCACTCGACTCGGTTCCGCGATCCGCAAATAATCGTACAAATTTCGAGAGCGCCCGTGTGTTTATTTAATTGGGTAAAAATCGGGACCGAACGTATCGGCTGTTTAAACATGCAAATGGGTATTTTCCGAAACCGTCAGCTACGATTCCGGGAGATACTGGCTGCACTGATGCCTCGTGTCTTTTCCTTATTGAAAAATTCCATGCATGTTAAACAGATCCGGTTGACGTCGCGCTTTGATTTGCGACTTTACGATTCGCGACGTCGTTATGCCCGAGGCGCACACAGTATCGCAGTTGGGAACTTTATCCCCTCGGGAATTTTGCGATGCACGATCATCCTTTCTGTTATATGACGAAAGTACGCGCGAGCAAGTGTCTTTTGCCTCACCGTGCATTTATTGAAGAGATAAAAGAACAATAATAAAACAACGAATAATTGCATTCACGATTTTTGACATCGTCAATTCTTATAAACACGATTTTTTTTACGATAGAAGATTATGATTTTTGCGTTACAAAAAATTGCATATTTCTTTCACCCTGTTTTTTTTATTGTAAATTATATTATCCGAGTCGGATGAATAGGACGAAAAATAAAATACGGAATCGTATATTCAATTTTATCGCAAAACCGTATTTTACGTAATGGATGCAGATTATCGTTGTTTAGATCTTTGATATTGGAAAAGCATCGTGCGACGCACACGGTCAGATACGACTGTATTTATACCCTTCGTTCTCCGAACACGGATAGGGTTTTGGCACTTTTTACATATCCCATACTGGCCCTATGATGACATTAGATTCATTGTTTTCCGATAATACGAGAATAGACCACCTGGGGCATCATGTCGATCGAATCATCGACCGATGCGACGGATGATTTACGCGGCCGCCGACCTACAAGTTTCTCTATTACGCCCGTAAGAATGTACACTTTTCCAAGTAAAGAAATCAAGAAAATTTCTCATCGAAGATATGAGAACAAAATATAATGGAAAAATTTAATAATTTGAGATTGTATTTTTTATGTATCTTAAATCTTAATATTTCATAAAAGTCATTTCTAATTTTTGCATTCTAATCATGAGGAATTTAGGGGAAGATTTAGAAACCCGAATTTTTCTGTTTCGCATTAAAACCGCATTATAAATGTGTGTTGTTATCTTATTATAACAAAGTTCTGACGGATTGTTAGAGATTCTAAACACTTGTCTTTCCATAATTATCTAAGTCTAGTTCTCGCGAAGATGCATCTCGATTTCGCATCCCATGCAGCTCGTTGGAGCTCGTTGGAAACATCGTTGGCCAAACGGTAATAATCTTGGAAAATCGATGAGCACGTCGCTATGAAAGTACCGACTCTTATCCTTTTTGCAGATCGCAATTTGCCAGTCGTAATAATCAACCGCTATCATTGAAGTTTAAAGTATTTCATGATATCGAGTCTCACGTAGTTTTCATATTTCACATCAAATGAAGAAGCTAACCGGAACATCGAGAATTCATAAGAATTTGAAAATTATATCCTTGTTTATAATTAAAAATTTATTTTTGTTTAAGGGAATTTGTTGAACTTTCCAAAGTCATATCAGAATAAAAAAGTTATCATTTAAAAAATCTTATTAAATTTATATCATTTTAGATATTAAAATTATTTTAAAAAGATGTACATTCTGCAAAAAATATCGTAAAAATTTCGATGCATTAAAAAATTATCGTACGGTTAATGTTTATTATAATATTATAAAGTTTCTATTCGTATTATAATGTACTTCATCAGCAACTATTCATGCCGTAACATATATATGTAACGGAGTTCTCGAAGAGAGTCTATTGTCCTCGCAAGATCATTACAGTTTCCGCGGCGACAGGAACGACATTGTCTTCGATCGACAATTTCATTACGTATAAGCCCAGCCTCTGCAGCACTTTCTACCGACTAAGATTTCCGGAAAACGTGCCGCGAGGTTAAAGGGATCGATAAGAAGCGCAAAAATTTCAGCAAAGATCCCGACGATGAAAGATGATGCGACCTTTCTGGCGAGAGCACGATTTCTCATTTTCGATCCCGATGGAAAATCACTCGAGGCACTCATTCTTTGTCAATAATATTGAGATATTATATGTGATAAAAAATATGCGATTGCAATGACAAAAATGCGATTACGTGATATTTCAAAGGATAATGTAAAGCTTAATTTAAGTTAAAGCAAAAATTGTATCATTATTATTATCATTATTATCGCAGCAGGTATCAATGAATAACAGCGTCTTGACGAGATCGTTGTAAATGCTACTATATGCGGTGTAATGAGCTGGAAATTTATTTGACTGAAATGATCAACTAACATCTGTTATTATCATTATACTTGATTTATCTTTTATCGATCTCAAAACATCCTATAGATCATTTAACGATTGAAACTAAATGCAAGGTAAATTATTTGCGCGCACTTACTGCAATTAATCAGTTCTCTGGTATTTCTAGAGAAAAATATCGCTCTCGCGACCATCTATCGAAAAGGAATAATTAATGGATTACGTTATTTATACGTGGTGCATTTAATCTATCAAGCCGAGTGAGACGGAAACGCTCCCTTGGAAACACTTTTCCCTCGAATGTTGCACACTTAATTCTAAGACGTCTCCCGCGGGATCCCCCGTGCCTTTTTCTAACCCGGAAAGATAAACGCCCTATCTGCGAGCTGTAAGCAACGAATTTTCTTCGCAACGTCATAGGCAAAGCCCTTCGTTCTTCTTTCGCTATGTCTGATTCGTTTCGCCTGTCTTTCGGTCTTCGTGGTTTCGAGGACTTTAAATGTACAACAATACAGGTATTGTAAAGGCATGTTTCAAGCTCGCTGCATCGAACTGTTCAAGCGTTTCGGTACGCACAAACATGTTCAGACAGCTTATAATAGCGTTATGTGTACGCAGTATCTCGATACATTCGATGAACACTGACGGCAGCGGCTTGCAATACTGGCATGCCGTTGTGCATAATTCAAGACTCATCGATGCACGGGTGTAATACCGAACATAATCTCACTTTACAGGACGATGCATTTAATCCCAAACTGTTTTCTTATCGCAATCGCGACGATCAATGAAATTGAGATGCCATTTTGATGGATACGATTTGTCGTATAAACGTACGTTAATAATTTTATGCACAGATCTAAAGCATGCAATATGTAACAATTGATTGCATTTTTGCACCTAGCAATTAAACAAATATTAGAAAATATTAATAATTATAAAAATTAATTATTCGAAAAAATATCTAAATAAATAAAATAAATAAAATTTTCTTTTTTTTATTATTAAAGGAAATAAATATTGATTTATTATAATTTTATTTTTGTGACAAACATAAATATATCTTAAGAATTCGATCTGATAGACCGATACTATTGATGCGAACGCTTTAACGAAGCTATTAATGAGAGGCTAATTTAAATTAATGTAGCATCTTAATTTTTAATTTATTTTAAATTTCAAAATTTGTATTTTAAATTAAATTATCGATTACTAGTTTCGTTATGCGCGAACAAACTGCATTTACTGTGTATGATCCTAAACTTAAATCCCCAAACCCAGCAGGATTTTATTCACCTCCGAGAACGCAGGTGTATCGCGTGTAACCATCAGCGGAACGGCGTCACCAGCTGGTGAATTTATGCAAAGGGTTGAAGTTACTTTTTTTTCGACGAACAACAATCCACGAGTTTCCCTCCTCCTTTGCTTGATCTGCCTTGATTAATGCGTGATTTCAACGCGGCCTTTTCTCCTTCGTTGATTTTATCTCTTTCTTTCTCTCTCTCTCTCTCTCTCTCTCTCTCTCTCTCTCTCTCTCTCTCTCTCTCTCTCTCCATTCTTCTCTCATCAATCCCGATCCGGCGGATCCATCGATCAGTTTCGAAGCAGGGAAATCGCTTTGTGCTCGCCAAGAGAATGGGTTACTCGCGTGGAACTCGCGCCAAACGAAGACTAGCGACGTTTCTGCATTCTCATTTGTCAATGCTCGCCGTTATTTGCTCACTTATTTTCACTTGGTCATTCAGCTTGCCATTCGCGACAATGACATTTTAATAACGAGACCAAATATTAATCACTCATTTGTGTCTTTTCGTTTCGAAATACTTCTCATTGTATTGCATCCAAATTTTGACAGATACTCGGAAGTATAAGATACGTGTATATACAAAATTCATACATGATACATTCTTTCCTTTTAGTATTTGCATCAATCATATTTTTTTATTTAAACATGTAATTTAAATCAACTTTTTTGCCCTTAAAATAAATTATATTCATTTATCTGTTTCATTACCATCACACTTGATCATCAAAGCCTATTTTTTTCTTATTACTTGTTAATGGATGCTATCACTGTAAATTATTTTACTATATTGCTTTTATTTATATAATTAATATTGACTGATTATTTTACATTTATGCATGTATTTATTCGATTATCTATTACTATTCTTTTTTCTTTCTTAGAATATTGAAATGTTTTTCCAATTTTTTTTTGTTCCACCTTTATTATTTCTAATATAAAAATTTAAGGTATTACATAATAATTTGTCAGAAATTATATTATATGCTTTTTCTCACACTTTCTTTGAACATTTTAATTCCTATAATTCATATATATATTCATATAATTAAAAAAATGATTATATATGGACAACAGTGAACAGATTGTGGATAATTAAATGCCATATCAATTTTTAAAAATTCGGGTATTCAGGGTACCATCTTCATAAATCTTCCACGATGCTAATACGAATTCAGACTATTCAGAGATGCGCTCGTAATATAGCAATCATAATTTATTCATTTAATAAATTTAACATGAACCCTTAATGAGTTAACTACCAACGTCGTTGGAGCTACATCAGACGCACGCTATCTCAAGGTTTAACGATCAAGTGGAATTACGTTTTGAATTGCGAAGACGTGAGCTGTAAGACGTAACAGTAAACAGGGAGACAAACGACGGCCATTGCGTATCTCGGGATTAACCAACTCAGTTGTTGCAGCGAGTAAAATGTATGACATAACCGACCGTGACGCTATTTTTATTCGTTATCTCGTAATTGCAAAAAATTGGTACTCCTAAAATGTGTGCTTTAATGTATCCTAATTTCATTTAGTTTATTTTAATTACTAGCAAACCCTTCAGAAAATTTAAAATCGACGCTACCTAAAAATCTTTAGTAAACAAGATCTCGTTTAAATTATGTTTAAATATTTTTACAGATCATTTTTCCTTGAAACCTTTCCTCAGAAAATATCTATTCTAAATATATCAGAAAATCCATTATAAAATTTTTGACAGTTTGTGCTTTTACTTCTTCTACATACCTCATCCTTCATTGTGCTTTCATAACGCACTAGAGCACAATGTGCACTTCTGAGATTTATTGAACGAACTCAGCGCTGTTTACTCCTAGCAGCAATGGTGATAATTCGATATTTTGTAAAACAAAATAATCTCGTTGATAACTACCCTGTGGGAACTAATGTTCCGTGCGATACCATTAAAATACATGTCTCGGTAATCCCCGTTGATCTCATAAAATAAACTGTCCCTAAAATACCAACCGCAATTTCTTAAGCTTATGGATTTCTCTCGAAATAGAGTTACACGCTTGCCTATTCGGGCGGGAATGTTTCGCCTCTACGAGGCATCAGATATTTATCGTATATTTACGCGATGAGCTTGTTGAAATTTTCGAGGGTCGTAAAGGACCACGCGCATACACCGCCATAAAATGTACCGCATTGGCCGCATAAAACGCGTGTACATGTGTAATATACGATGCACTCTCGCTGCAAACTACATACTTCACAGTTTTGAAGATGTCGACCTGTACTTCAACCGCATGTTTATTGCTGAATGTAACTATCTAATCTCCACATTGACGTTGAATGCAAGACAAATAATACTTAGTTTCTCGGGAGGTAAATTTAATATTAACTGTAGAACACACACAGTACCGTGTACAAAATTTAATAAAGCTCAGCTTTTAGGAAATACGATGAAATATTTATAATACTCTTTAGAAAAGAGATCAATGTTTTATAAAAATGTTGTATAAAAATTTCTTACTAATGCTCCAAAAGTCGTGCTTCCTTTTTTTCAAATATAGATTCTAAATTTAAATTTAAAGGTGATTTTTTTATTAATGTTAAGCAAATATTAAATTGATAATATAAATATCTCTCGAAATATATAAAAAATTATCCAAGTGAAGTTACATTTAAGATAAAATTTTGTTCTTTTTTAAAATTTTATGTTTAATTCCGCAAATAATTTTGTTTAATTATTCCGTTCAATTAAAAACTATAGTTTCAATATTTAAATGACGAATAATTAACATTCTTTTTTATTTATACTTTGGTATTTAATTTCTTGCGATTGGAAGAGAGATTTTAGAAATATCTTATATGTATAATAATGACATTCATCTATCTTTTTTGTGTGTTTTGACACTAGGAAGATTCCTAGTGTCACAAACACACAATTCGCCTAAGTCTCATTGGATCCTGTCCAACAATACCCCTAAATTTCGGGTGCACAAAGACGTTTTCATATATCGGGCGTATCTTTGTAGGATTTTTGCACCAACGATCAATAAATCATTTTGAGCGCATTGCATATTCTCCAAAAACAACATACATCATTGTGGTGCTAGTTAGAAACATTTTTGGATCGCTGCCATCAGCATTGAGGTAGTTTATCATTCTGATACGTCATTAAATTAGAATTAAACACGCAATTAGGCGTTGTAATACGAACAATGTTCCCAAAAATGAAGAGAGAGATATTAATTTCGTATTTGCATGAAATTACAGTCTGTGCAGTTATAAATTATAAATTATGAATCGCAGGATAGTAATCATAACTTTCAAATTAATACTAATATGTAAAATTGACATATACGTTTTAAATATAAGATGAATACAATTTATGTAACATTTTAATTAATTTAATAAATAATATTCGCAACTATTTTTACTTTATTACACTACATTTGATTCATTCCAATTATTTTAGAATTAACAAGTTTTAATATTTTTTAATAACCATTGTAATACACATACAATAACACACAATGTAATACACATACAATAACACACTTCTCTTATCTCATTTTTTAATTTCTGGTACTGTAATTTGTAAATACAACAATGAAATTGCGACTGACACCAAAACTAAACTCGCTCGTATTAATCAGAAAAAATGCTATCAGCGCAATTGCAGAGTCACTCGAAATTCGAACCGACAAGCCAACTGAGTGCAAGGGATTCTCTTTCGCTCATGAGTCGCGATTCTAGAAGCGACATGTAGCCGAGACATGTTTGCCCACATCTTCCTGGAAAGGACACTTCCGTGCGTTCTAGAAACGGGTAAAGCTCCCATCTCTCGCCAGTGGCTATTCCCGTCATCTCGTACGACAAGCCTCTTAATGGGATCCTGCCAGGACCTGAATACGCAAGGGAATGAACTTGGATTTCCGCTCCTTCCAAATAGAACATTGCGGAGAGAATTTAGGGGAGTCTTAATTGTAGAGAATTAAGCCACAAATTTTCTGTGTTTACACATATGTTTTTACCATGATAAATGTCTAATTTTACAAATCTTGAAAAAACTTATACTTTTCTTTATACAAAAATCAATCGAAAGTATGAGAAAATTGTAGAAGAAAATATGTTTTCTGAAAATAAATCAAAGGAATTTTCTATTTTTAATTAATTTTTATATGAGATATTTATATTCGTCTAAACCATTTTTTATTTTAACACCGAAACCTTAATAATTTCACTTAGCGCGTAGCAAAACTGTATAACATATAATTTTGAAATTAATTAATAATTCTAACTTAATTGTAATTAATAATATTTTATTAATATTTAAATTGCGAAAAGCGAACTTAGAGTTGCGACAGTAAATTTCTGCTTTTCAAGTCGCGAGCTCAATCGTAAAAATAGTCTCGGAAACATCAATATCGCTGATGGATTAACAGATGAGCCAGATTCGAAGATTCGATATTTGCCACTTCGTTTCGTCAGCATAGTCCTATTCTTGGGAGAAAAATTCACGGTAGCAGAACGAACGGAAGTGAATCAATATAGGCCGAGAGAAGAGAAACAGCGCGAATGAAAGTGGAGAAACTTTTAATCGGGTTATATAAAATTTGCGACGATGAAATTTTCATCTCTGTCACCGTTGGCATTTGCGCCATAAAGTACATTTTAACCGCTAAAGGTCTTGACACGAGTGTTTTATTTGCACACTGCAAACTTGCTGAAGACGAAACTCGAGAGCGATTTTTACGGATGTACCGAGCAAGAATCCGGAGCGTGGATACGAGACACATTAACTAAATGTACTTGATTCCATCTCACGAGAATTTCTCCACGAAGCAACGTGGGAGCTAATCAAGTTAAGCAAGCGCGAAATAAGCTTTTAACAACATTTTCAATGTCTGAAAAAAAGCGAGTGAAACATGAGACATTCTCACAGCTTCAAATACATCAAAAATTTTTCATAAAAATTCGACAAATTATGGAATGTATTTTTTACACATTTTATATTATATCGTATCTTTTTTAGTATATATTTTTAGTATATTTAGTATATATAGATATCAGCAATTTCTTCGTATTTTATTCTGATTAAAATGTGTATTACGTAATTAAAAAAGGAAATTGGGGCTTTCGTATTATATAATTTTCCATTCTGATGGCGTTATAATTTCTTTCAATTTGTGGTATTATTTTCTTTACGTTTAGTTGAACATACGAAGCCATTCAAATTCCATTATATTTTCGCGACAATAACGCCCATTGGGATAAAGCAATGGTGAACACAAACCTGCGAGATTTCTCATGCGCGGCGATTATAAAGAAACTAAAAAGAGAAAATTGCAGAAATCATCAGTGGAGAATAAAAGCTATCCAAATTCCATTAAAATTCTTTTGAAGAGAAACATTTGTATTATTATCGTTTAAGTATGAGAAGACAACGAAAGTACAAGTGAAGTCATAAATTCTTACAGAATCTCTCATGTTACTTATTTTCTTTTGTACATATAATTATACATAGCGACTTTTAATCGGTAACAGTTTGCGATTTTTCACTTGACAAAAAATTCTTAGCATGTAATTACGCTTTTCCTTTAGTTTTTATGTTATTTGCGATAAAATTACTAAAAGAAAGTGTCACTCTCACAAAAGTTCTTCCAAGTTTTACCAACGACGGAAAGCACCTGCAAACTTCTCCTTGAATATCTACGTTCGAGAAATTCATTTCTTTTGCTACGTAAAATCTGAAGTTTAATTCAACTTCTCGGCGCAAGATAATGGCAACTATTAATTCGATTATAGAGCGGAATATAGAATATGAAGGAATTGCGGATTCTAACCAACTTGCAAGTTTCCAAGGTGCAATCTACATCTTTAATATTCACCGGTTAATCTCCGAAATGCACAATAACGCAGGCCGTTTTGCATAGTTAGATACGCATAATCTTGCTAAGGTGATGGATTATCATGTGATATACAATATTAAATTAATATTGAAAAATATAAAAATTAAAAAGATAGAGTGATTTTTGTCATAAATAAATTTGTATAACCAACTTTAATGAAGAAATATTACAAAGATTATAGCAATTTTAAGATCTTAAAAAAATTTTATTTAAAATTTTATTTTAAAATATATTAAGATTTGGCTTTCTTAGCAAAAATACTACTTTCCTTCCTCCACTATACAGATACAGGATTAAAGATAAAATTTATGTTAAGAAATTGATCTAAATGAAAAAAATATTAGTATGACAAAAGAGCTACTATTTATTAAAAGTATCGTTCTATTTCCTACTTTTGAAAGAATTTATCTGCCTATATGAATTCTTATTCCACATTTAATGGCATGGAATTTCCGTTTGGCAAGTGCGCTTGTCTGGAAATTCCCTTTTATTTTTCAGTCATGATTTCATTTCTCTTAATAATAAATCTCAGTGATCTATATTGTTACCGTTTGCAGCTCTTAATATATCTTGAATGACGTATAACCCTTCTAATGAGATAAGTTTTCAAGAGAATTTCAAAGATCACGTTGGCAGCTACTTTAATATTCGCGAAACAAGTTATATAGACGTTTAGTAAAATATCTACTTAAATCTGTGATTGTTAATTAAAGATATGAGATCACGAATGAAATAGTCGTGCTTATGCAAAGAATTACATTTCATAAAACGTCAATATTAATCTTGCGATTCGCAAATATCATATTATTATTCATTAATGCTGAGTGCATTCGTTTTAATAAGTTACGGCAAACTCGTTAAAATATGTGTATATCGTCTTAAAAGACATGGATTATTTCATTATAGCGATTATACACAATATTTCTTAATTGTATTGTAAAACCGCCAGGTATATTAAATTGCATATACTTATCGTTCATTAAAGTCGTCTCACAAAACTTGAGTAAAGGCGTTGAAGGGGAATCGCGAAGATATCAAAGCTGCAGAGGCACTTTACGATACTTCGAGTGAAATTTCGTTGTATTGCATTACATTTGATTTATCTTTACAGTCGCGAGGGAAACGAACATGCTATAGCTACCGAAACTTTCGTTCCGTATCCACAAAGTATGCGATAGTCATATTTTATGCGGTGAAACCGTGAACTGTCGGAACACTTGGAAATTTAAAATCTATTTATGCATAGTACGACATTATGTCGCCCTCGCAGCAATTTCCTCTCCCTTTCTTTCCTTTATCGTGCAAACGCGATTAAAACTTTCACGTAATTTAGAAAAACCTTAACAAAATTATGATGCCATCAAGAAAAGAGTTAATATGTAAAAGACTTTTGCAAAATTTGTGCCTTAAAGAAGGGAGAAAAAGACAAATTTTTATAATAATAGAAAATATCTTTTTATGAATTAATATACGAAAATCACGTAATAAAATAAATTATTATAAAAATTATATATGTAAATCGTAATATCGGTAATATATGGAAATATTTACGTCAAGCACAAATATATAACTTCAGAAACATTGATTAAACCAATATCGACGATCAGAAATGAATGACATCTTGATGAATTTCAAATCTTCAGCAAAACGTCACTAAAATATTCGCTAGAGATCTCATTACTGCTTTATCTTCGACAAAATGTCATTATAATATTCGCTTAACTGATTACTTACTGCTGACATTGTTATGGATTGATTGACAATAACTATTTCACGTATTTCTAGTTCCCTTTTTTATATTACGAGCTACCTTCACAATAATGGGAAGTGTCTCGTGATAAAAACGCTTTAAGAAGATATTACCCTGACAAACTTTAAGAACATATCTGAAAAACACGTAATAGTCAACACGTAAATCCTTTGCCTATACCAGCGAAGTATATGGCGTCATAAAGAACGGCGCCGTAAATTCCGTAATGCAGATCTATTCGCGGTTAGTATTCTTATAATAGTACCGCAATTATCTCTTGATGTAATCGTTATCAAATCAGTAAAAATCGTTAATGGCAACTACTTAAAAACATATTAAGTAATATTTAACGATATCCGTTATGATGAATTTTACTATAACAAAAAATCAGTTTTGTCTCGCCCCCGGAACTCAACATTAAAAACGCCCCGAGAACTTAACATTAAAAACGAGACATAACTCTATGCATAAAACCAACATTCTTCGCGTGCCGTTAATTAAATTCTACGAGAAGACAAGCTCCAGATGATAAACTGAAAAGGATCAGGATTTCTTTCTTGCGCGATCCCTTTAGGGACATCTCGCTCTCGTCATTGCTATGTTCTACCATTGCCAGTCAATGGCCAAAAAGCATACATCTTTGAGCAGGAATTTGTGCTAACGATTCACGGTCCACTTCCCATGAGCTCGTTAAATCCTCTTTCACACTTCACCCGTCATCTTATAACTTCACCTTCGCCTTCGGAAATGATTTTTCAAAGCCGTGAGAAAAGAAAAGCGTACGTGAAATCATTAAAGCGATCTCGAAGAATGCGCTCTTAATTCTAGCGCAGAACGAACGAACATTACCTCTATGAAAGAGAGAGAGAGACAGAGAGAGAGAGAGAGAAAGAAAGGAGGAGAAAAGATAAATTTTGTTATTTATTATATTTATTTTTATAAATTGCGGACATAGCAGTGGACTATAGCAGTCGATAACGAAATCTACGTAAATTTCGTTAATTTTATTGAAAAATTTTTAGAATTTTTTACATCTTAATATTATGAACTTTTGTCGAATTTTTTATATTGAAAGTTTTTTAACGTTTTACATCATTAAATTGCATCCTTCAATTTCTTAATAGATAAAAATTCTTATTAGATTTTCAATCTTTTCTGTAGCGTTTTAAAATTTCAGAGGATTTTATCTTTAATCTCATAATTATATGATTCTGAATACTTTTTGGACATTAAAATAATTTTCAAGTTCTAAACTTACTACTATCACTTAATCCAGTTTATAATCATCTGATGGTTCATTATGTTAAGTACAAAATTGAATTATATTTTTGATACGAAAACTTGCTTTGGATATGGAAAGAACGATTTTAAATATTTATGTAGGATTCATACGACTCCGCGAACAGCAGTTTCCAGATGCTTAAGAATAACGTTCTTGTTCTATGACAATGTTTTATATGCGAGAACGCTAATGCGACGAAATTCTTCTCTACGTATGGAAAAAGTTGCAGTAACCCGACAACAGCGTCTGATAACTTGACTGAAAGCTGTTTTCTTTTCCGGCATTATTCGCAACTCGGTCACCACAAATTTTTTATCAAAAATCTAAACGCTTTTCGTTTGCCATATGTTTCATGACGTACGAGAATTGTTTACAGTCTATGTTAATTTAGCTACGATTTAGCTGGTAGAATTTCTTTTTCTATGTAGAGATTGATTAATATTAAAAGAATATAATTTTATAAAGTCAAATTTTTAGATTATGGAAAAGAGCTGATCTTTAACTAGAAATGAGGAATTCTTATTTATGACATTTAAACTATATTAATTTATAGATATTATTAATTATTAAGATATATATTTTTGTTAAATATTATCATAATACATGTGTTTTATGAAATATTATATTACCAAAATTTTTAAGTTTATTTAAAAGATAGAATTTGATACCCCAATTTATAGAATCATATTTATTCGATATTGTGCGGTTCCAATTGTTTGTTCACGATATCGCGGTTGAAATGAGATCTACCAAATTCGATATATAAAGATACGTATCGTAAAATCGGGTCATATCATACATTGTATAGGTACATTGTATAGGTACATATTTTAAAAAATATGTACATGACGCCAATGAAAATTTCGTGCTTCGAGTTTATTTCTCTTTTCTGCAGAAGCAGAATCTTCTTCCGCTCGCAGTGGCTGAGTAATCGGTTCATTAAATCACGTCCCGTTCGTTTCGCTCCCGCACCCGATCGGGCAAAATCGGTTGTGTTTCCGATTTCTCCTCTGAACCGAATAACCCGATTGGAAAGACTACGTTCGTCGAAGTCTGAAAGATCCTGAAAGATCAAGAATCAACCGAACAAATGTTTTCTGCTGACTAACGAGCCTATTTGCGGACGAAATGGCTAAATCTAACGAATTCATTTGTAAAAATGTATTGGCTTTTATTTCATGGAAAAAGTGAGAGAAATTGTTCGCTTAAATATGTAACCATAATTTTTTTGTACTTATATTTATTTATTATTCAATTATTGTAAACGTTAGCATTTTAAGTTATTTCATTATTTTCTCAATTTCAGAATTAATATTTTTGTCATTGTACGATTCCATCATGATAAGAAAAATTTCCGTGATTACGAAGTGTAACTGTAGACATAATTCTATTTTTTAAACAATTATTTTGAGATTATATAAGTCTTCAAAGTTAATTATTTTACATCAAATATATGTTATTTAAGACTAATAATAGAAGAAAAATAAAATGTATGATCATTTTAATATAATAATATAATAAATATAATAATGCTAGTCATTTGTAAACACATTGAGCTTTTCAAGTAGAAGCAAAGTCAAACAGCGCGATTACCACTATTCCTCTCATTTCTTAAATCGTTTTTTTATCCCTCTCCAAGTACATTTGCTGCATCGCAGCTGCGCTCGCGAGTGCAATTTCGCGCAATAAAGAAGTCGTTAGATCAAGACAAAAAATTTTGCCTGACTGCGTGAGAGTTTATCCGATCCAGACGGTTCTCTGCCATTTTCCACTATCGCGAAATTTACATTCTTCGCCTTCTCGAGCTTCGTTCTGGACTCACAGTTCGTTCCTCGTTGGATTTTACGTGTCCCGAATATGTGAATCCCTTGGGAAAATTGTCGCGGAGTAGCAATCTTTCTAAAAAGCCGCGCGCGCGCGCGCTCCGTTTCGATGTGAACGAGGTAAAGGATCGACACAAGGCTAGAAATGTCCGATTTTTAGATGGCCTTTCGATATATAGAACAGCTCGAAATAATACAGGTAACTGCCGGCGTGCAGATTTAGAAATAGTCCTTCGGAGGTAAACCACTTACATAATGCCAGTGCAATTTCTGTCTCGCAAGTTATAAATATTTTTTCCACACGGCTTGATATCCATATATTATTATACGATATATTAAAATTTAAGCAGTAATTAATTGAAATTAATCATCTTTCAACTTACGTCTTTTTCGTTATTAATTTTAAATATATGCTTTGATGCAAAACGCCAATAATATTAAGATTTAAATTTTACGCGACAGTTCTATGAAAAATTGGTCTGTCTCTCTTCGCACACGATTTGAAAATGTTGAAAATATTGTTGGAAACATTTTTCTGAAAGTACTAAAGGAAAATAATATTGCGGAAGTGAATCTAATCGTCATGATTTTCGCCACGTTCAATTTTCCGTATGTTGGTTATTACCTCTTTTTCGACACACGTACATTCAGCCTCCGTCGCAACTTTTGTGGTAAAGAATGTCTCTTTGCTTTTTCACCTTCTTGAATTTCGCCGTAAGGGAGGAAAAGTTGAGGTACTTCCTTCACAAGGAAGACGGGCGTCGAAAGGCGCAGTCGGGGAAACTCGATATCGAATTTTCTCGCTACATAACACACGCGAGATGAATTCAGCGTCGTTTCGGTCTGTATACGCGAACGTAATAAATATTTAATGTGCGCGTAATGTATAGGGTGCGCCGGTATTGGACACCGTACCATTTCTTACGGCTATAGACTTTCCACGTATTTGTTTCCTCGGGGAAAAATTTCATGCGATCGTAGTTTATCACGTTTTCTGTTCTATATTCGCGAGTTCTATTTCTATGTACTACATACAGCATCTTGGTTAGTGCACTATAAGACAATCTTTTATTTTAATTATCTTAATTTTCCCTGAAATTAATTGCTTCATTGTTCGCGATAGAAAGACTACGAGAATGGCAGATTCTCACGAAGTGGTTTTTCGGTGACCGATTTTTCAGAGGATTACACCCATTTCTCATAATTTGTATTGCTCACGCAGAAAACACATTCAACGATTTCGTGATCGACGACGTCGTTTTCCGTAAATATAAAAATGCAACATACGAATCGCAATAAATTCGCATCGTAAAGAAACGAAAACATGTTCACGTGATGCGGCGCGTAATTCATTCTTTGATTTCGTCCATTATGTTTTATATTGCTCATCTTTCTCGATTTTTCTGTAAATATTGTTTGAGCGTCTCAGAAATATCAAACGTATTTTGGCAATCGATTGAAAAGTAATCATTCGTCATAAATATACAAATTCAGTATTCATTTTCAGTTAATATTATCCGTTTAAAATTCACAACGTAAAGCCTGCCTCGTGATTAGTGTATTAAAGATAATGGTAAAGTGGAAAAAAATTAAGATAAATTTGTAGGCGATTTTCGACTTAATGAAGTTTTTACGCTCAACTGCGAAAATAATTACATGAACGATCGATTATCCGTAATCAAGCATGACGAATAGTTACTCGCAATCAATTCGACGATCCATTTATTCGCTCGGACAGATTAAGTCGTTCCGTAACTCCGTTGCGGCAGCGACTTTCTTGAGGGGCGAAGCGAACCATCTCATCAGATCGCGCTAATTTTTGACGGATTTGTGAAAAATGAGCGACTTTGCGAGGTTATCAGCCGGTTACGCGAACACGTGAAAATCCATATCAGACCGACATCAATCATCTTGATTCACGCTGATATTCTCGGTTCGCCCTTCGATTCGCCCGGGAAGGATAATCCTGACGGATATTCCTCGAGAACGGAACCTTTCTCTAGCCGACTAAGAAGACACGTAGGAGGATTATGCCGGCTTCTTAAAGTATGAGAACGACTTCATCGTCGAGCGAAAAGAGACATCCGGTTGGATAGGATAATAACAGATATTAGATCCTTAAACCCGTAATGGAAAAAACATTTGCTTCTAGAATCTTGTGCACAAACGATTGCTATCAATTTTTCAATGGCTTTTCCCTTATTGATTAGAGTCGATACTTCTTTAGAAGTTTTATGCTCTCGTAAAGAGAGTACGGTGTACTAATCAGGATTAATATTCCATCGCAATCTTAACTTTTACGATTCTTCCGAGAAACTTACAATCGAATCATGCAATTTCCTTTAATGAAAGCTCGAGATTGCTATTTTCAATTTTCCAACTTTTCTTTGTATCTTTATCGTCAAATCTCAAATTAAAATTCTATTAAGATCCATTTAAAATTAGGCAACAAATTCGATTTCATTATTTACTAATCTTATTTAAAATTTAATTTGTCAAAAAGAGCTACTTTCGTCGATATTTTTACCAAAAAAATTTATTTTAAAATTGTCAGAAAATATATAATTAAAATTAAGCGAATTTTTTTTACGGAAAATATCATTTATATTATTATTCAGATTTTTTTACACGAAATCTGCTTAATTTTTTTTACTAACATCTATTTAATTTGCACACAATTTCACTTGCTCTTAATAAAACGATTTTAAAAAGTTTAATTTCCTATTTCTTATATGAAGTACGATTATTGTCCGTATGCAAGATCGATTCCTTTATTCACGATCCAATAAAGTTTTCAATTAGCTGCGGTTGATCCTATACAAAGTTCGACAAGTATCGTGTATCGTACACAAAGCAAAAGCTCTACAAACTTCCTGGTAAAAGCCGTGTTCGGTTCGTAAGCTGCTAAATCCGTTAGCTATGTAAAGTTACTATATTGTTGCAATCTTGCCTAAGAATATGTTATGCATACCGTACACCGCGGTACACATACCGCTTTTCTGATTATTGTTTGCCCTTTGAATATTTATTGCGTGTACTTCGTACGGTTTCGATAACTCTCAAAATTCCCGTGTAGTACATTCGAGGAAGTATTTTAGCCTAAAGGGCTAAAGAGCTACTAGAGCTAAAGTTACTGGCACTGCATTAATTTATTATTAATATATAAACAAATTTTTCCCGTTCTATTCTTTTTTCAAAGTTAAATTCGAGTAAAAATTTTATTTAATAAAGACGTTTCAACCTCGGGAGGGCAAAAATCTCTCTAATCACCGACCCGCTGATTCCAATCGATAATTATTTTCTGCATTGTGCATTTTTGAGTTTCATAGTTTTCTATTATTTATTATTTTTCATTTCCAGCAGATTTACGATTTAGGTCATTTCAAAATAAAATACAATTACATGTACAAAATACATGTACATTAAAACACATACATTACAGGTTACTCCATTTTTATCGGATATCTTTGATTAGATATATTCACATCCATTGCGCCCCTTCAAATTAACAGAGAAAGACACTTACCTTGTCAACGAAGCTGATGCCTTGTTCCCGCCTGATGCCTTCCTCCCGTGCCTTGTTTTCGTCTCAGGTCTCCTCGCTGCACACATATACTCGCGAACGCGATCGAGAGCGTACTGTTTGTCACGATACGACACTCGCGATACTTTACTAGACACCCCCGAGATGACACGGTCGACATGATTATCCTTCCGTCACGTAAATCCGACGATACGCCGAGAGGTTCGAGCGCCAACTTCATACCGACGCCGCGCGGACATTGCGCGAGTCAAATCAGCAACCGGGCGAAAATATAATCCGTCCGAAAATATAATATCCGTTCGGGGCACACCTGCGCGGCAACACGTACGCGTAAATCTCGCAACTAAACGGGCGATACCCCACTGCGCTCACCGAAACCACGCGATCCGCGTGCTTCATTATATTAAATCCACGTGGGCCAACGATTCGCGTATTACTTCACGCTGCTCTCGAAACGCCGCGATTACCAAATTGTTCTCAAATTAACGAATAATCGGAACGCGTTCGCGTTCGAGGAACCCTTCGCGAGATCGTCGTTCGTCAGATGTATCGGCGACGAGCCGTTAATCTAGCTCTCTAAAAAGACGAACCGCGAAGCGTCGAAGCGCCGCTGCGCGACGGACTTACCATCTTGGCGCGTTCACGAGTCGCGCGAACGATAGGAATCACGTGTAGTCTCGTGGACTGCCGTGAATGAGTAATCTGACGATTGGGAAGGAGCCATGTACCTTTTCGGTGCCTGCGACATCATCGTGATAGTCACGGCGAAGCATTTCGCGGCGTAACAGCGTTGCGCGCGGAGCGGCGCGCTCGCCTGCCGCTCGGGGTCGAGCGCCGGAACGAGAATGACGGCGGCGCGGCGACCTCGCGCGTGACGTCACGCGGCGCGACGCGGCTTGTACAAAACAATTACTTGTTGTGCGCGTACCAACGTCTCGCTGTCAGTAACGTAATAATTTTTTAATATAGCTGGCGGTACAGAATCAATGGACGTCGAATATACCGTTCTTTACATTTTGATGAACGAATTTATCATTGCATATTTCGCGCACTGTATTTAATGCGAAATTTAAGTCAGCATTGTCTGAGATAGCAGTTCTACTCGATTTTGAGAGCGTCTTTATAATAATAATATTAAATATAACTTGTAATATTAAAATTAATTACTCTTTTTTTTTCTATATATCCTTATATTAAATTTATTTTAAAAATTCTATGTTTTCTTTAACTTAGTGTAGAATAATTGTAGAAAATGCCGAATTGTTTCCTTCTTTTTAAAAGTAAGTTTTTAGAAGAATTTACTATCAAATTTTTCAATTTTTCTTTTGTAATTCGATTTGACAATTCAGCATGTTAGTCTGTGCTCGCTAATTATATTTAAATCATAAAATGTAAAGCACGATGAAAAATACAATTTGGAAACATATAATTAAAGGAATACGTTTATATTATACATATCGCTTAATTAAACGCTTGATTAATTAAAATAATTTATTTCTATGTTTCCTATACTGCTTCTGTTCTTCTTTATATGAATAAATATTTATATGATTAAATAAAATGATTAATAAAATTTATTTTATTCGTTTTAATTAAAACTGTGCTTATATAAATTATTTTACTGTTATTATTTGTATTTTCTTCCAAATTTTTAGTTAAAAAAATGAAATTATGCGATTTTAATAAATTAAAAGCGCGAATAAATAAAAATATAAATAAATCATTATATTAAGCTTAAATCGTAAAAAATATGTTGCAACGTACTCTCATTTTTTTGCTTGAGTTATTATAATCATATAACTGCTTTCGGGAGATGTAAATAAATTTGAAGAAACTAATAACTAAATTAATTTTAATCTTAATTTTTTATAATTTATTTTTACGATTAAACCTAAAAGAAACATTCATCTTCAAATAATTATTAAATTTAATATTGCTAATATGTTCAGATCA
>VBVQ01000550.1:0-54368 GCA_011636635.1 Tetramorium simillimum
ATGTAATATATTATATAGGAATATTATGAAAGTGCAGAATTTACTTTGACAAATAATTAACTTTTTTGCACATAAAATCTAGTTCTTTTTATTTACTTTTTTTATTGTAAATTATAAGAAGATTAATATTATTGACGCATGATAAGGAAGAATATACTGATTATTTTCCGAATCTTAATTTTTATCAATACATGATAATTAATCTAGCTTATCTAGCTCTCTGATAAAAATTATGAGAGATAAAATCGAAATTATAAGTTTTATCACAAATAAATATTTTGTATTTTTTTTTATAATTGGATATTTTCAATTTCAAACAAAACAATAAATAATGAAAATAATTTACATACTTTTATATATTAAATAAAATAAAATATCAAATCATTGGATATTTTCAATTTCAAACAAAACAAATAATGAAAATAATGTACATATTTTTATATATAAAATAAAATAAAATATCAATTCTTGTGACTTACCGTATCGAATACTCGAAGCGGCAAGTAGCAGATGAGCAAATCACTTCGTGCGAGACGTTATTACGGCGCGAAATGTGTCGCGATAATCACGATACGACAGATATCAGAAAGATGAATCGTTTTCCATTAACCGTCGGATTATCTGTCCACGCGAGACTGATTGACTCTCTCTCGCACTACTCGCGGTGCGAACATGGCAAGATGTCCGTCCATCACGACGCGGATATTTCGCGCGCAATTTACCCATAAAGACAATAGAACGAAAGAAGAAAAATACACTAGATTAACATTCGCGGTCTCGATCCAACGATTACTTCTTGAAGGATGATTAAACATTCATAATTTCGATGCGTCGCGCTTCGGATTTTCGCTTCCTTCGTTAATTCGGAAATAATTATGCGCGGAATTTCCGCACTCGAATTACGTGGCACGAACGTGGTTCGCGTTATCTCTCAAAATGCGATCGCGACACACACACATGACACGCACTCGCGAACACACGCGCGCGCGTACGCAAGTAACGCATCCGCCGCTTACAGATTCGCGATTGAATACGATATTCGGTGTAAATTTCTTTCACGGCACTTCGAACGCACGCTTCGTAACCACTCGCGGAAAGAAAGGCCGACGCGGTCGGCGCGCGCGCGCGCGCGCGCGCAGCGCCCGGCCTTCGGCGGCGCTCGGTCTTCGGCGGCCGCGGCAGCTCGGTCGGTACTCCACTTACCGACCGTCGAGCACGCGGGTGGCGGGACTCTGCGTACGGTAAACGAGATGTTTCACGGACGCTTACTGGTTACCAGCGCGACTAATTAACTCCTCGGATTTACGATCTATGGACAACGAGCGCTCGGTGAAGAGAATTGATGAAATTGGCGCGCAATCGGGGACGAGAATGGTATGTTAGATTTTCGTGAATGTATGCGATTAGTGGCAAACGTGTGGGTTTCGTCGCGAAGGAAAATTTTTGAAAGTTGCTGACGCAACTAACCGCATTTGTTTTACCTACCCTAGTAGCACGTGTTGGTTTTTTATACGTTTCCTAAACGTTTCTAATATTTTAAATACGTTTAGGAAATGTATATGAAACGTATATAAACCATCATGTGCTACCTGGGTATGTATCGATTTTGGCATTCACTATTCAATTTTGCATATTATACTTTAGACTGCATGGCCGTATCGAACCTTAAGAGGGGATCGAGTGCTAAATAACAAGAAGAAGAAGTTAGAGTTTCGTCTGGACGTTCATACGTATGTAGAAAAGCTACTTCTCTCTTCAAGAACTCGCGTAATTTATCTCGTGTTATGCGTTAATAATGTTTTGCGCGTCTCGATAAAATACGTGTCGCTTTTGATGTCGACAGAAAGTTTCGCTGCATTGTCACGGGCGATCAATGTATGTATCGTACATGTGATTAATTGTGAGTGCAGTTGTCAGTGCAACGAGAGAATTCGCAAAGGAGGAAGAAGCTTGAGAGACATCGAAACGTTGCGACCCGGGACGGCCCTGTCTAGACCGGAGGATAATCCTGACTTCCAGATAGAACAAAAATTATAATGACGTCATATTGACATAAAAACAACGCTAAAATAATGACAATTTACAGTCATTTTGACATTTTTGTGATTTCTTGTTCTACCTGGGTTGTGGTTCATCTAACTACTCTTTTTTTACTACTAGACACAATTAGATATGATTTTTGCCCGTCTATGCTGTTGGGTGAGCCACAAGTAGGATCGTCCCTCCGTCTGCAAGTTATCAGATTATTTTCTATTTTAATTAACGGCAAAGTGAAATACTTCCCTCCCACGGGTGCGACCTTGGCGCGGTGGGAGGGCTCTAGTACTCCGGAGAATATTACCCGAGCAAAACTCTCGTTCTTGCTTGGATAATAATCTAGAGGAAGCTAACGTACCCTCGTCGCCGATTAAAGTGAACAAACGAACCGCAGCCGGTTCGTCGCGTTTGCTCCGGGAGTGCCGTTCAAGTAATCAGACTGAGAGACCTCTTCAAAGGTCATTTGAAAGAAATATTCCTTCACGAAAGACTTTTACTGATAATTAGTCCGCGCGCGACTGTAGGTTTCTTTTTATCCGCGTCTCTCGCGAGTGTCCTATGCAACGGGGAGTGAAAAAGCGAAGCCGATCCCAGATGTGCTGAGAGGAGGCGGAGGTCTGGGAGAGACCGCGGGCTCCGGCGGGGCAACCTTGGGGTGAGTTTCATAAAATTAATAATTTTTAATTTATTCGGAGTGTTTCTCAACTTGAAAAGTTAAGAATAATTAAAGATAGAGAAATTATTTAAAGTTTTGTATTTTTGTAATGATCTTTGTCGAAGAACAGATAATCGTGTGTTACATTAGTAGTAATAAAATTAATAGTTCTTTTTCATTTATTCAGAATGTTTTATCTCGTCAAGTTGGAAATAATTAGAGAAACAGAAATTATTTAAAATTTTATTAAATTTCATTTCTGTTAAAATCCTTTTCAGAAAATAAATAATTCCACTAGTATTTTATTGAAAGACAAATTAGATTATGCGCGTAAGAATGAATTATTTTTCGAAGCGTTGGTCATTTAAGCGCTTTTTTAATTTGAGTCTTGTGTTTATATGTTACAGTATCATCGCAGTTATGCGGCTGAAACACTCCGCCCGTTGCGCATCAGATCGATGAGTAAAAAATTTTTTTATTGAGATAATAGATCGACAATACGATTAAAATATAGAGCAAGTATCGGTGTATATTTCGATTGAATTACAAGTAAATTGTAGTATAAAAGTGTTACATCTAGTAGATCCATTACTTTAAAATTGATGGGCTAAAACTGAACGAAATTAGGGAAAATATTTAAGTTTGATGTCATTTATTTATCGATATTAAGTATGCGACTGTGCTTGAGAATTACTCGCACACTTCGCATGCACGGAGCTTGTGACGAGTTTACCATCGTTTATCGAAGTATATTACATATATCAACGAATCTCGTCGCGTTATATATTACATAAATAGAGAGAGAGAGAGAGAGAGAGAGAGAGAATTATAATATTTTAAGAATTTTTTCGCGAAATAAAAAAATGTAATAATTCCTCAAAAGGAACAATAGATAATAATAATAATAAAATGTACGTTCAATTAAATATATTTAATGAATAATATAAAACGCACAATAGTCGGTAATAACATAATAATAGTAAAAAGTAATATAATTATTAATTTTGTTATGTTCTGACAATTTGGTTATTTTTACCAATGTCATCGATTATTTACAGATCATAAGATAAGAAAAATAATCAACTATGGTCAACCAATTGTTTATCGTAGACGAAACACGCCAAAATAATCTTTTAGCTGACTTGTAATTTTTTTTTTAACTGACGAGACAGTTGCCCAGGTGGCAGTAACAGCCTCGTAGGAATTATTATGTAGGTTCTGCCCTTCTCTCGTATTTCGTGCTACGCGATCCAACTGAACCGGAGCGGCGGCGCGAGCTTGGCAGAGCAGTTGGATCGACGCCTTCCACTGTGTGTTTGTCAACCAGTGCGCACTCCTCGGAGCCCCTCGGAGTCTTCGCTGCCGCTACCTACATTCTGGTGTGATTTTTTTTTTCTTTCTCGGGCTTTCCCGGCGCGTTAATGATGAGTGACGATGATCGGGACATCGACATTGAAAGCGACGTAAGTAGCGCACAACAGGGGCGAGCTTGGCCCTTGCTAGAATTTCTCACCGAACTTCCATCTTTCTAGGATGGCGACGATTCGGATTCCCGACTGAGGCACTCCAACAACACGCAATATTACTCTCAGGTGAGATTCCGCGATCGGCGGATCTTTCTCCGTGGCCGATAATCAAAATCTCCGTGTTGTGCGCACCGTGAGAGAGAGAGACTTGTTTCGCGCGATTTCCTTTTTCGCGTTTCTACGGCTGTCTCAGTATTGGGATACGATGTTATCTAACCTCATTTCCTTAATGCTGTAGATGTTATGTTTGCCAAATAGTATTGCTTGTTGTTGTTTGCTGATAGTTATGTGCGACCAGAATGATCGCAAAAAAAACCCATTGCCTTTTCAGCCTTCAATAGAGACAACTGTTACAAAACTGTTGCATTATTCCACACCAATCAGTGTAATGTATGCAATTATTATATTCTTGAGCACAATTCATAGTGAATAATTGTATTCGGAATAGATAGATTGATTCTATCTAGAGATCGATCTGTTTAAGACGCAGTGTGAAGTAGTGTGGTGTTTTACATCTCGAATGTGCGAGGACTTTCTAAAAGAACTTTTTAAAAAGTGCTCAGTGCTCGCACACGATATTTTTGTGTATTCACAAAAACTTTTGTTAACATTTATATTTAACGTAGTTTGACACGGATGTCTTGATGGATAAATGATAGGAAATCAGTTAATGTTTCAATTTCTCTTATTTTGCTGAATCACGAGCAGGCTTCTTCTTCTCGGGAATCCCTTTTGGTTTTCCAGTCGTATCTCGAACCTTTGACTCATATCATGTACTTACCTAGTTTTCACTGTTGTCTCTGTTGAAGTGAAATAATGTATAAATAAATGATGACTTTATAAGATTATTTGCATGGTAGGCAGAAAAAAGGGCACATCACAATGCGTTGGAGCGGAAGCGACGGGACCACATCAAAGACAGTTTTTCCAGTCTTAGAGATTGCGTCCCGGCCCTGCAGGGGGAAAAAGTCGCAAGCAGAGCGCAAATCCTGAAGAAAGCAGCTGAATATATTCAATTCATGCGACGTAAAACTTTGTCACATCAGCAAGATATCGATGATCTCAAAAGACAGAATACTCTACTGGAAAATCAAAGTAACAATCTTTTCCTTGATAGTTACATATATACATATAATTTAAGTTCCAAGTCCTTAATCCTCCAAGGTTTTAATCTTTCTCGGTTGAATGTCTTGTAATAATTTAACTTTTATAAAGTCAAAAAATAAAATAATAAGAATAATGCATCAACTAATTAAAGGATATTGTACTAATATAACTTTATTCACTAAAGAATAGAAATATAAAAAGTAAATGTTTCAACTTAAAATAATTATGATAAAATCGGTTAGGGAAAATATGTAATCAAGCATCAAAGGTATTAATTGTTAATTTTATCATAATTTTATATATTTATCATTTTAAATCATTGTTTATTATTATTAACTGCATTTTTTTCTTTCCATCACCTAATATCTCTTTCCTGATTGTATTTTTAGAACCTTTTACAACTAATTTAATTTACTATATTGTAAAATAACCAGGTTTTTATATTATGATGATAAATTAAGCAAAGCTAGAACATTATTCGTTGGGATATTTTCCTCTTACTAATTTGTTTATCTTTTTAAAGTTCGTTCGTTGGAAAAAGCCGAGCTCGCTGGCTTGATGGACCCATGCGAGCCAATAACAAACTCTGAATCAGGGGGTATGAGTGGGTACAACGACACTGAGTCAGAGTCCTCTGACAGCGAGACTGATCAAGCGCTTCAGCAGGCAAAGAAGATAAAGATGGCCGGCCTGCACCATTGACGACACTCCGTACTTTCTCTTTAACTTTATTTTCGTATGACGACTTTCTCTTGAGATATTTGTAAGTAATATAAATTAGGTGTATATTGTGCGATCGTGCGTAAGTAGGTACTTATTTAAGTAAATCGTTAGGATCATCTTCTGTAGCATATTTGTAACATAGCGACACATTTTGAAGAGTGAGACGATGTCCAAGAAGACGGTGAATAAGTGACATAGCGAATGCCACTGATATCTTGCAATTTATGTTTACAACTTAATATATAGATATAGATATATATATATATAAATATTAAGCAACAATATTGTACTAATCTAATTTATATTGGTTTCCGTAATTGATTTTGAAGCGTCGATATATTCTTCGCGCGTAAAATTGATCAAACCACACAAAACATGGATAACAATACTTGTGAACAATTACAATGTCTTGACTCTTCTATCATTTCAATATCCTCACGTCATAATTTTTCATTTATATTCAATGATCTCGGAAATCGCTTTCAGGAAATTGTCACATAATCGACTCTTATGAAATTTGTAAATGTTACCAATACAATCCAACGTCACGTAATTATGTTACTTGATTATTGTCATTGACTGACGTTTATCACGAATATTACACATTGATGCGCCACAATATCCCGATATTGTTTAAGACTGCAATATTTGCTTAATAAAGTTTTATTTATAACGAATGTCGTATTGAAGCAATTAACATTGATTAATCGAAGAGTAGAAAATGTTTCAATCGAAAGGGTTATCAAAGACACAGAGACTTGACAATGAATATTTTATGTAGATTTACAATATTGCTATACTTTATTAAAACGTGCCGCGAGCTATGTATATGTTAGACTAAAGTAGATGAAATTTCGATTTATACAATTCGCTAAAATTGAATTATGAGTTAACAGTTGTGATCGTCATCAGAAGAGAGAAGTGTAACTAGCAAATTCTGCACGCAAAACCTATCTGCTGAGACGTACTAGGAAATCTTAATACAACGGGAGAGATAAAAGATTGAAGTGTCATTAAATTTATTTATATTATTGACTTATTTTACAAACAGGAAATGACACGATCCTAGAATCCTGTTCGACTGTTGAAGAGTTCACTAAGATGAAAAGCAGATGTGATATATCGACCGCTGGAAATCCTAGATGCGGCCAGCGAAGGTGCCCGCGTCGATCTGACCGTTCCACTTCTCTACCCAGGCATTCGGGCAAATTGAAGTGAAGACCCTTTTGAAATATTGGCAAGCTTCATAATTTTCGTTGTGCTTCTTCTTGCATCGATGAAAATCAACGTAGCTCTGGTAACAGTATCTACAGATTATCAGATTTGATTAGAAGCCAGCTCTCTCTCTCTCTCTCTCTATTCCTATATTCTAAATAGCAAGTATGATTGCAATATACAAATACGCCTCAATCATTGTTCTAGGACGAAATAATAAATCTTTTATTTTCTTTCACACTTTACAATTTATGATACAATGTGTGGCGTATTCCAAAAAGTATAATTTCAATTTTAATTAGATAATTTATTTAGATATATTAGTTAATAGATGAGTTTTACTAAATGCTCGATAAATCAATTTGAATTTATACATGCAACATTTTTTTATATTTAATGTTTGACAAATTTTAATATAATTAAGCAATATACATGTACGATAGACGAGTCATTTTAATATGACGCTTGAATAAGGAAAATTTGCATAATAATAGTATTGCAATTTATTATACAAAAATGTTTATTAGATGTAAAAAAATCGATCGTTATTACAAATCGATTGATTGATAACAAGATCGTTTGATCTTTACCTGGTTTGGTTCGTATTAGGGAACCTAGGATCGTACGGCGCGGTTTTCCACGTTTCCTCAGTGATACTCGCTTCAGGAAGCTTCGTCATGATTGCGACGATATAGGACACTGCTTAACAAGCCATAAATTATATAATCTCTAAATTTCAGCACGGATCGCGTTGTGTTTCATCTTCTCTCTCCCTCTTTTTACCCCCCTCCCCTCTTTATCTACCCGTTAAATGTAAATTCTATATTTCTATCTCTCTCTCTTTCTCTCTCTCTCGCTCTCGTCCATTCGTCTCTCAAAAAGCACACACCACACTATATCACAAATGAGTCCGTTTCTCACGGCACTTCTTCTCTTCTCCGTTCTCTTTCGTTCAGTTCGTTAACAAAGGAGATCTCATAGCGCTGAGCTTAAATAAACGTAAAAGCTCCCGGCGGATACAAAATGAACGAAAGGTGCCTCTGAGGAGAAGTATTTGTTCCACGGTTCTCTCTTTTTTTTTTAAGGATTAACAATCAACTACAGATATCTTAGAAGAAAAGTAATGAGCCAAAGTATGTAAAGACGGGACGACGCGGGAATCGTTGGAGCTATTTGACCAGCGGTCGCGTGTTATCTTCCTCCTGGCAGCAAACCTCCCGATACTTCTTCACTTCCGCCATGTACAGGGACCACGCGTCCTTCGGCTGTTCCACTGTCTGCTCTGTCTTTGGTTTCGCCACCATGCCAGTCTTTAGGATCCTACCACCTCTCCTCTTGCCCACCATCAACGGCGGCGGCACTACCGGCTTTTCCTCCAGCACAGACGTGGTGGGCTTTTGCACGGCAGGCTGCATCTGCTCCTGCATCTTCTTGAACATCTCCATAAAGCTACCGTCGTTCTTGAAGGCATTCGGCTGCGGGGCTACTGTGGCCGCCTGTCGCATCGCCGTCCCCGCCCCCTCTCCGTGCTCCTCCAGGGCGTCGGATTCGTAGGAGGTCGCCCTTGCGTGGTGCCTGCGGCTCTCCCTGTACCTGTGCCTGTCCCGGCTGCGATTACGGCTGCGGCTCCGTCGCTTGTCCCTCGAGCGCGATCTACCGCGCGATCGCGATCGCGATCTGTCTCTCCTGGAGTACTTGCGTGACCTCTCTCTGTCGCGATCCCGGTCTCTGTCGCTGGACCTGGACCGTCTGTGGGAGCGCGCCGGGGGGGACGACCTGGAGCCGCTGCGCCGGCGCTTGCGCCGCTCCTGGAGCGGCGAGTCGTTGCGCGTGGATCTACTGCTCCGGTGGTGGTCGACGACGGGCGACGGCGAACGCCGCGTGCCGGCTCTGCTCTTGCTGTGGCTGTCGTGTGTCGTGGTGTAACCTGTGCTATACATGGGAGGCGAGGGCGGAGCGGGTGGCGATTCGCTATTCGATCTGGCGCTGCGTTCGTACCGCTTTGAGTCCATCGCGCTGACTGTGGCGGGCCGAAGGACGGACGTGTGACACCTATAAGGATAGAAACTGCCTTCCATGAGTACATCGGCTCGTTGCGGATCCTCCCGCCTTCATATGACTTGGGCGTACATTTTTTTTTTTTTTTTTTTTGCTAACTGCATTCGCGAGAGAGACAGGCGGACTTAGAGCGAGAGAGCGTAAACGTGGTCAGGTAGCTCAATAGCAAACATACGGTGAGAGGATTGTACTTCGGGTCAAGGGCATTGCCTGCGATCATCAAGCTGCTGTATTTGAACAAAGTATCAGCATGGTAATCGCACTGTATTTGGCAGTGTCTCGAGGAAGCAGGAGGGAGTAACATCTCAAGGAGAGAAACGTCGTCCACTCCTTCGTCCAACCGTTTAGAAATGCAAAATATATCTGAGAGAGACAGAGGGAGAGAGAAAAAGAGAGAGAGAGAGAGAGAGAAGGGTTTAAAAAATTAATCCCAAGGGAGCTTAGAACTTTGATCAAATCCTACATGTCACCAGTTTAGACCCAGGAACTTCTCATCCCCCGAGAAGATTGATAAAGACGGGAAAATGGAGGGGGATAAACACCCACACTTGGGCCCACACTCGGCGACGACGGGACACCATGGTTCCCGCGGGATTTCGGACGGTCGGGAGGGAAAGGGAGGAGGAAGGGGAGGAGAGAGAGAGAGAGAAGGAAGAACCGCGAGCCGCCTCTGCGACGGCTTTCCTCGAGATTTACTACCGGAATGGCGATACCCTCCTACGGCAATCTGCCCCGCGCGTGCGGACACGACCGTTTTGCTGAGCGTCTCGCTGGACCGCCTCAAGTAACGCTAATTATCTGTATGCGTAATACCTTAATCAGCCGTGCGGTTGGGAACAAAATGGCCACTAAGAAACACTGCGCCAGACGACGATCTCGTTACGTCATGCAATCTCGAGGAGAATACTCTTGTCGACGAAAGTGCGGACGTGCGGAACAGTCCAACCCCGAACTTTGCGAGATATGGAGGGGCGTCCCGCACGGTCGTCGCCGTCTCTGTGAAACCTGGATTGATTTCCCGCAGGTTTGCACCACAAATCTCTCGCTGTTGATTAGCTATCAGATAGGGAATTTCTCGGAGCTCCCTAGAACTTGTCACTCCGATAACCAATCGGATTCAATTTTCATTTGATAAGGCCGCGGTCTCTGCTATGTGATAGATATTTACTCGATATTGACGATCGGTAATAAAAAAGAATTAATCAATTTTCTTCTTCTCTCTCTCTCTCTCTTGATAAATTTCGAACAAATGTCATAAATTTGTTCTTGTAATTTTTTGATTTCGAAATTTATCAAAATAAAAAATAACATTTTTTCGTCTCTGCGATAATGAATATATTATGTGTAATTAATAATATTGAATGACTTTTTAAAATTTAATTTTTCGTATCTTGATTAATTTCGCGAATCTAATAATAGAATTCTTTATATCACTTGAAAATACCAGATGAAATTCTCTCTTTATGGGGAACCATGTAAACCTATATAGAATTGTACAATAGGCAATATGCATTTATATACAAGCACGTTTCATGTTTCGCACGCTTTTTTTTATCACGTGCTCATATCACAGTATTTCGTCGGTATGATAGACTTCCTACCACGTCATCTTTAGCACTTTACTCTTTTTATCTTATCAACCAACGATTTTTACTTAACAAATCAATTTACCTTTATTTATTTTTACGTAAAATTATACTGATAGAAGTTATTTTTATCATTTAAATGAAACAGGTTAAACAAAACATTCGTCGTTTTTAAATCAATACATCAATATTTTTAAATTGTTAATTCTTTTAAAACTGCTTCAATTACTGCTGATTTATATACTAATAACTTTATTTATTTTATTCTAAACTTTTTATTCATGCACAATTGTCACTACTATTTATTTATGCCCACATTTTTTTCACAAATTAACGTTCATACATATTAATCTTTTCCTCATAATTTATCATAATCTCGACATCATTAATATTAATATTATTAAACAATTTTTTTCTTCACAATCTATCAATCTTTTGTCCGCAAGACAATGTGAAGACAAAACAGTCAGGAAAAAAAACTAAAGTCGCAATTATTTTAAAAATAGAATAAGATATAAAATTTAATGTGAGAATAAAGCGACTTTCAACGTAATCGAACGACAAAGCTATTAAACGTTCTGTGAAAATAACGCGCCGGCTATAATGACCCGGCATTAAAATCTCCTGACGTCACGCCTGCCCGGCGTCGATATTACTTTCCGATGATGCCAGTAAATACCTGGGCTCTATCATCCTTGACTGAGCACACTAACATTTATAGCATTTCACTCGCAACGAATTAATTGTTTAAACGGTCCAATTTAATTTTCTCCCAATTATATAATACCGCCAGTAAAATAAAGTCAATTTTAAGTATTTAAGTGTCAATAAAAAAATAAATGACGGGACGACTATTTAAATATTTTGCACCAGGAGAATCTTCATACACCGGCGTGTTTCATGCTCGCGAATTTTTCAATCTCAATCTTCCGCGAGAAAATGTCCAATGAAATTAATCATTACACCGTAATGATGTAAATTACGTTTTCAAATTTTAATAATTGCATATAACTTAGATTGCGGCGAGAAAGTGTCTCAGGCTCCTTCGGGAGCGTCGCGCGGCGTAGAAATTCGCGGCCTCCCACACCACCTCGGGGACTTGGGAATTTGCGGAAGTTATTGTTTTGCAACACGGAGAAATGCGTCGCCGGGCGATGAAGCAATTTCACGTTTCGCCTCTGCGATGTGACGCGGCGCGTCACGAGGAGGCACATCGTCTCCCTCTGCCTCCCTATCTTATCGCGGCGGCGGCGGCGGCGGCGGCGGCGGTCCTTGGAGTTCTCCGAGAGAACCGAAAGAGGAGGGAATCGCGCGCGCCAGCAGCGCGCCAGGCTCTCTGCGTTGTATGCGAGTTTTGACCTTGTGGCATTTGGTACCTGTCCGTACCAGCCGACGCGCATACAACTCCACACCCAATCCCACAAGCACGCGAGCAAAATAACTAAGTACCATCTCCTTCTCTCATTCAATCCCTCCCTCCCCCCTTCTCTCTCTCTCTCTCTCTCTTTCTCTACCGCTCGCTCGCGCCCGTTCGCTTCTCTTCTCCTCCTGCTCACCTTTCCTCTATCCGCTCGCTCACGCAACTCGCGCGCACGCGTACACCGCGCTGGGCCCTAATGGCGACGTAACGGGGACGTCAACCGAACCGCACGGGGACGCCGACGGTAACAAAGCTCGATACTCCGCGGCATCGCCGAGTTGCAATTTGACCTTTGACCGCCGCCGTCGCCGCCGATCTGATTTCGCTATGGGACCACCGATCGCAGATCGGAAGCGCCCGGAGGAGATCGCTCCTTCCGGCTTCTTGCGACGCACCGCCTAACTAGGCTAAGCTCGGTTATTGACCGTTTTATTGGGAATATGCATAACTTATTTACAGCTCATTAAATGGACTTATTCCTCGCCCTCGGTTAATAAAGTGAGGAAAGTACACTTCACGGAGTTACGATACGAATGAATTACGAGCCGGTGGAATTTCACGTAAATCGGTCGTCTATCTTTGTAACGGGTACAATGGAAAAATTGGACGCCGAACTATTATGATTAGCTTTTTAATATTACGGTAATTTATTAACCGCAAATGGAGAAATGTAGGATGATATTTTGAATGTTTCTTACGTTTCGTTAAATTTTTATTTTCTGATCTAACGAGAATTTAAAATATTTCTAATTAAATTAATTTTAATTTAACAAATAAGTCTGACAGGTTTCATAAACAGAGAAAGATAGTCGAGCAAATACAGATATTCTTATACAACATGTACCATTATTTGATATAATGATCATGTAATATTTAATTATTTTTAATAACAGGTTTGATTATTTAGATGTTTCTCTGCCAAGTATTATCAATATAAGAAACAATTTTATCTTACACTATATTTATGTATTAATATGTGTATTGAAGAAAAAATTAAGAATATAGGAACAAGTCAATTGCTATCTGTAATAAGTAAAGAATGCGGAAAAAGTTTAATTGCATCTATATATATAATTACACAAAAAAATGTGTTACAATTAGTCATGATAAGTTTAAAGTCAATTCTTCCTGAAAAATAATTAAGGAAATTAATTTTTTTTCCATAATAAACGTACATTCTGAATCAATATATACGCATTTATTTAAAAAAAAATTTTAAAACTATTTTGATTCTACATTTCGTTAAAAAGTAAGCAGAAATTGCTCGACAGAACGTGTGTAGAGAGAGAGAGAGAGAGAGCATCTAGATGGACTCACATCTATTCAGCAATTATATTATTACGCTATTATTCAACTATTACTAGATTGCGTCAAACGCGCTGCATGTGCGAGTGACTGAAGACGGCGAATAGATCGATTTAAGCGATTCGGAGAGATCCGGATGTCTCAGAAGCGCAGTCACTTTGGTACCGCATGACATCGCGCGAGCGGGGCGCACTTACGTCGCCGGGACAATGGAAAAGGTCGCGCGCGCCGCGCGCCGCCGCGGCTGTGGCATTTGCGGCGTCCGCGGCTAATAAACGTGTTCGCGAGAAAACGCGCGACGTATCGGGCCGCGTCAAAAGGTACGGATGGGTACGGGCCGCCTTTCCGCCAGGAGGAACGGGGAATTCCGCGCGCGAAAGAACGGCCGCGTAATGTCTGTCTGTGTGTGTGTGTGTGAGCGCTCATTGATGCCCGGTTCCGGCACAGTTGTACGACTAATTGAAGATAACGTTAATCTGCACATTTAAATATTATGCGCATACTTTATCCGCATTCTGAAATTACATCCTAATCCACGGAGTTTAATCTCGACCCGAATTGTAATCTCCTGTACACAAAGCTTTAAAAATATAGCAAACGAATAATACTTTGAAATATTAAAATTTTGTAATTAAAATAGTATTTGCTTGAATATCTTTCTCAGTTTATGAAACTTATTAGGCTTGTTTTTTTTTTAATTAAAATAAAAATGAATCTAAGAATCTACTAATATAAAAATTCAAAAAATACAAACAGTTTAAGTATTTTATGAGAATAGCGAAGGAAAATACAGATAAAGAAATTCAGCGAAGTTTGTCGAGCGGCAACTTTGATCAATCAACCAATGAGAATTGTAATAACTGTGTTATTTATAAAGCTGTTTGTATAAAAAAAAAAACTTCTCAAATACACATGAGTATGTGTATAGTTACAATTTACCGTCATTAAATATTTACAAGATTACGTATCTGATATTTATCTAAAATACGTTTCTTACACTTTCTGCGTTTTAAAGTATATTCTCTCCTCTCTCAATCTCGATGAAGATAAAGAAAGGAACATAAATCTCAATGAATTTATTGCTATATTACTATTTGATTTGCTGCTACAATTGCTAATTCGAAGTACATGGACTTTCTTAATGTCGCACAACGGAGACCGGATACGATTGGACGTCAATTAAGCCAGTTTATCTGAAAATCCGCTTCGTCAGACGACAAGGCCAGCCAGTGGCATCGCATCCAACGATTTCCCTCGCGTTTCCTCGCCTTGCGGATTTAAAGACGGTCATCGAACGCGAACGACCATCATACGTATCTTTCATCGCGATTGCTTACAAACTCGTGATGAAGCTTCACCGCGGCGGGAGGGGGGGGGAGGGCGGTGCAGCAATTTTCAGTTACATCGTAGCGGAAATTTTCCAAATTTGCATAATTCACGAACGCGACAAACGATTGAAGGCGAATCCTCGGGAGAGCTCAGGAACTCCGCGAGAGATTCAGTGTCGCCGCGACGTTGCGAATAATAATAAATTCGAAGATCGCAACGCGAGGTATCGCGCGCTAATAATGCAAATTGCAGAGTAGAAATATAAAACGTTCTCAAAGTATTGACGATAACTTGGAGGTGAATAGATTTGCATGATTTCAGTTTTCTCAGGCTTCTACGTAATAGAAGCTCAGCGGAATCAACGATAAGAATTATGGAGAGTATTGCTAATTTGAAAATTAGATTTTCCGAATCAATTTTCTACTTTGAGACCGATTATGTAATTGATCGGTATACACTGTCTACGTATTTAGTTAATTTGTCACACATTTACACCACGTCGAGTAAAATAGTGAAATGAAAAGTAATATAAGCACGTCATTTTTTAAATTAAATAATTCCAGCGACTGTGATGCAGCGGTATTTAAAATTTCTTTTATCGACATTTAAAGTTTCTTTTAAATAAAGAAACTGCACGCTGCGCGTTTTGCCGTCCTCGTGAGAAAGTTTCCACGGAAATCGTTCTCTCTTTTGGCACATAATCGCATAAAACGCGTCGCTTAAATTAGAGAACTGAGCCCATGAAAAGCCTCGTGACCCTTCCAACTTTCGTTTCGCACGCTTGAAATCTTGTTTATTCACAATTTTCCAGTTGATTAAATTTTCAAGACAGAAATTACTCGCTGGTATTTTTTAAATAATTTTCTATCTTTATATCCGCAGGCTATTACTTATTTTGTAATAACAGTCTGCATGTATATTTTCATATTTAATGTTGTAATTAATTTGTTTTCAAACTTTGATTTTTATAATTTGTTTTATGTGAAAACTCATCTACTATTATGTTTAATTACTTATAATTTCGATTATATTGCTAATATTTTATTTAAAGCATTTTAATTAAAAATTGAAAGTAAAATATGTATCATAAAATGCCAGAATTTTATTATATAAGAGTTGATAATTTTACTATTTCTTTTATTTCTTACAAATATCAGTTTTTACAAAAAAATAACAGCTTTAATTTATTTGATCATAACATGTCGATAATGCACTGAATGTCATTAGTATATCAATGCTACGTGTCATTATGAAGATCGACGGTAAGCCAGAACTGTGATACGCAGATCTCTCAAAACGCACGTCTTGTACGCATAACATACGTTGTAATTGTTTCGAAAAGGATTTTATATCAGATATTAGCTTATGACTCGGCTACATTCATTCTTAAATAAATGTATGACAAATGTAACGTAATGGAGTTGATATCAGGACAAACAATGTGCTGATATAACAAATTTTTTCCGCTTTATTGCAATAGCTCCACGTAATTTAAAGAAGAACATGTATTTTTTCTGGTAAATTTAAATATGAAATAATCGCATGTAACGTCTAATGTCTAAAAATAATATCAACCGATGTGTTATAATGCTAAGATATTACGCCGTTTCTGAGATACGGAGAGCATAGAATTAATTTTAATATTTTAATTACTTAATCTGTCAAAAATTAAAATCAATTAATTGAAATTTTAAAAAATTAACTTTACTAGATTTCACACCAAAATTTTCCTTCGTCTCATTCATTCCCTTACAACGTTAAGAGACCTCGATTTCGAACGAGCGAAGATTTTCGTCTGAAATCAAAATCCATTAGAGCCAATTCTCTTGTGGGTTAATCAATCTATTGAAATTAAAATCAATTCCATGCGCCCTAGAAACGACCGTCGATACCCTCGGGAATTTGAAATCGGAGCGAGCCTCGCGCGTTCTCCACCAAACTCGGCGACGGGCCCTCCCCACTCTTTGTCGCTCGGCGATTAGGCGTCAGTAGGGGGGGGGGAGAAGAGACGGCGCCATGTTGGGTCCGTCCGCGGCGCGCCGCGTCAGTCGCCCGATGATTGCGACCGTGTGTACGTCGCACGCACGAGCCATGAATTGAGCTCGCGTTCGCCCGTACCGCGTCGCCGTTTTTACCTTTTTTTTTTTAATTTATCCCGTTGCGCGCGCGCACCGTTTATATATATATTTTTCAAATCCGTTTTTCCGATCTCGCGCCTCGCGCGACGGTAAGGGAAGGACTCGCGGCGGGTGTTCCTCATCGTCCGGGGCGAGAGAATCTGGCGGAAGTGCGGAGGATCCGGTGGATCCTGCTCCACGCGTACTAACGTACATATCTGCGTGCAAAGTGCGTGCCACCGAGTGACTACACACACACACACACACACTCTCTCTCTCTCTTCCCCTCTCCTCTCCTCCTCTCTCTCTCACTCCTGGAAAGAGCCGCGGGGTGAAGGAGAGCGAGGGACAGGGCGAAGCCGACGAGCAGGGGGGGAAAGGGGAGAGCGAGGACAACGGCGTGCGATGGCTGTGCGGCCGCGCATCGGCCCTTCCGGTGGTGAACGCGCACCCGGAGGTGCCGGGGACCACGCCGTCCGATGGACCGCCCGCGGCACCCTCGTCGCCGCGGCGGCGCTCGCCGTCCTCCTCGGCGTCGCCGACGTCGCGGCCGTCCGATCGGGTGAGTACCCTCGAGCGCGCTCGCGCGAGCGCGCGCGCGCTCGCATCCCGCGGGGCTCTTTAAACTTTTAAATCGGCGGAGCCACGGCTCCGTCCCCGCCGCCGGGGGGAGGGGGGCGGGGGGGTCCTGGTTCGTCGCGAAAATCCGCCGGTCGGCAAATTTCGCTTCCGCGGCGATTTAAATACTCGGAAAATACTTTGCGTCGCATTTTTTTTTTCCTCTGTTTAACACCGTCGTCACCGTGCGACGGAGAAATGCGACGGAGAAATGCGACGGCGGACGACGAATATCCGTCGATCAGTCGCGAACGATCCGTCGGTGCCCCCCCCGTATCCATTTTCGGATCCTCCGTGTCCCGTTAATCACGCTCGGCAGTCACACTTCTGCCGAAGTACCGTAGCGGCGTATCGTAATCGAGGCCCCGCGTCGCGATTTTATCTACGGCGTTTTTAAACCTGACCTGCGTCGAAGGTATTATTCTCTCTCGCTTTGCTTTCTCCTTTTCTTGCCGGCGGACCACTCGCACGTCGATTCCGGCACCGCTGTCCCGCTCTATAAAACGACTTCCCGATTCCTCGTTTATTGTTTCCCCTAGCACTCTAGCTTTGCTGCGAGCGAAAGTTGGAAAGAGGGCACACGCAAAACCACGGTCTCGACTCTTTCGAGCTCGCGTTACAGGCCCAGGTAGAACGAGAAGTCACAATAATGTCAAAATGACATCGAAATGACTCTAAAATGACATTTTTTAGTCACTTTGACATCATCGTGACTTCTTGTTCCACCTGGGAGGAGGCTTGCCTAAAGAGAAGATTTTAAGATAACCGAAGAAAATTTTATTTATAATCTAAACTGAATGTTGCGACGAGAGAGGGTCAAGGGAAAGAATTTACAACGCGAAGAGGTCAAGCAGGAGAAGACTTGAAAACCTTTCGCTCGAACGAACCGTCGAAATGATACACTTCGTCTACCCGGCAAAATCGGGCAAACGTGAATCCCCCCCTCCGTACGTGTCGAACGGATCTTCCTCGATCGGATTTAATTCGCCGATGAAAAGAATGGTAATGACGGTCTTTCGAGTCCCCGGTTCCCCGATGATTTACGGAGCCTCTTTTCGTAATCTGGCAAAAAATTGCACGGGCACGTGCAATAATGAAGCGCTTCCTTCTTTCTCATTACGAATGCAGAGGCTCATTTCGGATCTCCTCGTATACGCTCGCCCGTTTGTTTGGATGTTTTGGCAACCGTTCGGCGGTACCAAGGTCAACCCCGTCTCTTTTTCGTTCACCTTGAACACCGACGCAACTAGCTGTCTATTGTAATCGCGGTGTAATGGGTTACGTTTGTTTTTCTTTCTTACAATCACGGAGGAGGATAGGGACAAGTGGGTGACGGTAGGAAAGGTGAAAACCGGTTTCCTACCGGTGGAAAGACTGAGGGAACGAAAACCGGCGGCCGAATGAATTTTTCGATCCGTCCAGATCCTTTTCCTAGTTTCCATGTTTCCTATCATTCGTCCGTCCAGGATCGTTATCGCGCTTCCCGTAAGAAACCGGTTTTCCGTGTGACACTCGAAAGGAGATATGACACAATGTTCACACATTTGGCTTGTGTGCCCGGAGAAGATACCAAGGCGTTTGAGGAAAGTAGTCCTCTCGATACGTCGTGCTCTCGCATTTCAAATAACTTACACGAAAAAAAATTGTGAACTTCCAATGAGGATAGTTTCGATGAAAAAAAAAAAGGGAAACAGCGTTATTTCTGTAGGCTTTCTCACGCGTGTCAGAAATCATAAATAAGTGTTTACTTTGCTTAGGTTACTTTGACCTGGCGTAGGGGAAAAAAGGACGCGCATAAGAAAGGTAAATCTATTGGCGTTTTCCATTGGAAAACGCTATAACTTTAACAGGCGCTTGTCCTTTTCACTCGTAATATCTCGTTTGTGATATCAATTTCAAATTACAGCGTTCGTTTGGTGAAATTAATTACGAACAGTCATTACAATTTTCATTTAATTGCAATTAATATCTGCGAAAAAAGTGAAAAAATTTTAATTTATTCCGCCAAGATTATCCATATTCATTAAAAAATTTTTTAATTACGGAATTATTAAAAAGTAACATAAATACGGTGATGTGAAAGTTATTTTTAAATTTCGGAAGAACACAAGTATCATTATAATGTGTAAAAAATTCAATGTTTCTTCGAATCTCATATTCATTTATCCTCCACGTCCTCGATCGTCTATCGTCGCAATGATCCGGAGTTAAGTCGCAATCCCGACTAGACAAATGGCGTTGTGCTTTGATCGCACGGTGCAATCTATGCCTTACCGATCTGCGTGAAGTCATACCGTGAGTGATATTAATAAAGAGCTTTCTTTCTCGTTCACGCACGAGAACACACGTTCATATTTGACGCACGTGACACATGCAATCGTGAAGATAACACCGGCAGCATTGAGAGGATAAATATCAATATGTTGACGATTGGCTAAATTAAATCTCTGACCTTTCCACGATGAACTCGTTACTCAATCCGGAGTGCGTCGACCATTTAAAACTCTATATCGATCCGATCGCAGAAGCTTTCCTGCAATTTAAAAAGCGAATTCTACCTATTTCTCATTTATATTTTTTTCCATTTCATTCTTCGCTCACTATAATAATAACGAAGACGCTTTATTAAATTAAGTTGTTTATTAAATAAATTGAGTATAGTTGTCGTGTCGCCTCATTTTTCTATTGTGATTTTATTTCACAGAACCTACAAATAATTAACGCAAATAGTATTTTACTTTAAAATTTCGAATATTTAATTCTCTCTCTCAAATTTGATATATCTTTGTTCAAATTTTTATTTATAAGAGAAACATAAAATAAAATAGCATGAATAAAATAATAAGAATACTTTGTCATTTATTTTTAATTTTATTTCACGTTTTAATTTAAAACAATTTACTCTGAAATTTTTATTGAAAAAGATGAGTTACGCGTTTTAATTTCACCAAGATGCACAACTCAAAAATTCAGTAACTCACCTTTTTCAATAAGAACTTCAGAGTAAATTGTTTTAAATTAAAATGCGGCAGCGCCTTCATCATTTTACGTCGATCTTCCGAGGGGCAATTTTTTTTCTTTCATACTTTATAAGGCACCTTACCGTTGCAAAAAAGCTCATGTCCATCAACGTGGGCTACGGGTGAGACAAGTGGGACGAATCAGTGGGTCAACGAAACGACCTTCGTACTCGAGAGCGCCGCGAGTTTGCAAGCTCTGATTCCTGCAACGCGCGCAGAAGGCGAGAAAGTTCTTCCTCCCGAAGAGCCGGCTGATTCTTTGATGTATTTAGAGCCGATCTCTCCTTAGCGAAAATTCAATTCGACGGCGACTTTTTAATTTTCGACATTAATTAGGCCGACGTGAATATCCGCGAGTGATTAATTCTTTCCTCTTTACATGGGAACGGATTTTATTTGTCTGTCGAAATCATCATTATCGTCACTCGGGTAGAATCTGAAGAACTTTTAGTCGGACACTTGTGACGTTCAAATATTGTTGTATTTACTTAATGGCATCTCAGGGTCATTTCTGTTTTGAAAACTTTCGCGGTGCCAGCTTACAGTGTCAAAAGCGAGGGGGACAAAACGAAAAAAGGTCGTCGCTCACGTGTAAATTTTCGACACTGCTCCGGTTTTCCCCCGAAATCTTCCCGAGTAAAATTTCCCGTCGCTCTCGCGGGGCGATGACATTTTTTCTTTTTTTTTTTGCGGTCGGAGGAAACGACGTTTCCTGAATACGAAATCGAATAGCGGCATCGGCGGAAACTCACGAAGTCACGATCGGTCGCCGATAGGCAACAGGCCGCCGCGGCCACCGAAAGCGCAAACTCGTGTAAAAACGAGGAAGAAGAAACTGCAAACAGCAGAGTGATGTTGCGAACGAAGAAAAATCGCGGCGACCTCCGGTTGATTAGGGCAGCGGCGGCTTTGTCGCGGGATCGATTTCTTTTTAGGTGTAGAAAACGATCGAAATGCAATTTCCACAGCGCGGCGCGCCTCTCCCGGTGTCTCTCTTTTAACGGTGATTATGCACGCGGTTCCGTTCGGGTCGCCGAGTCCATACGTGACATCGTCACGTGCGATCGATCGGATTCGTCGTCACGAAGAGCAGGGCAAAGTGACAATATGTCCGTTGGAATATTTATTTCTCCCTACGCCGCGAATCACGCCGACGCAAATTAAATTAAAAATGTCCAACCGGAAGTCGTCCAAAGCGAGGCTCCGTCGCGGGGCACGAATGAAGAATACATAAATAAACAACAATAACGATATTTATCTTGTATCACATCGGAATAATTCAGAACAATTCAAGCTGGAGCATTATTACACGCTTTACCTATCTATTAAAGGGAGCCCGTATAAAATTGCTTTCCCTCCGACGGAGAGAGCCCACTGAAGTAATAATAACATTTAGCCGGCTCGCAACGTACCTGTGTGGCGGAATGACACGCGGGAAGGAATTGTTGCTCGCGTTTTCCCCTCCCCCGCGCATGTCCCCGCCTTTGTGAAGGCGCGCGCGCGCGCGCGCGGCCAGTTTTGCCGCTAAAGCAAACTTTCATTGATACGACGCGTGTGTGCTTCAAAGGCCGGTGGTGTGCCGGGCGGAGGGCCTTCGGGAGCGCCCCGTTGGAAAACACGGGCGGCCAGCGTGGCGTGGACAGACGTGAGGCGTCGAATAAATTTATAGGTGAGAAGGGAACCTCTCTCTCCCTCTCTCTCCCTGTCTGCGGCGCACGAGCGCGAGCGAGAGGGCCGCCCTCCCCGTTCTCCGGCGGTTGGTGTCCTTCTTCCCGGCCTGCTCCTCGTGTTTCGCTCGCGGTGAGATAGCCTGGGCTCTCCTCGCGGCTGGCAGGTAAAGTCAGTAGGCGGGCTCAGGTTCGTTCACCTCGGCCTAGCGGCCGACCGGATAGCGGGACCCTGGCTTTCCAGTGGGTCCGCCGTCGTCATCGTCGTCGTCCTCGTCGTCGTCGTCACTCTCGTCGTCGTCGTCGACGTCGTAATCGTACCCGCGGTACTCGTGTAACAGCTCGTTCGCACAATTACGTCTATGCAACGCCTCTACGCCAGCGCCTATATTTGCGCACCTTCGCACCTGCGAAGAACATATCCGTTTCGTTGAGCGCGGGCGCGCTCCTCCTCGCGCGCGCATATATTACGCTGTCGCACCGACGACGGCTCTCTTGCCTTTTCTCTTTCTCCCGCCGCGGCGTGGGCCGTTAGCTAATTGCCCGCGTTAATTATATCCGAGCGGAGCGGAGACGGATTCGTCTCTCCTCCTGCGGATACATGCGAGGAGCGGCAGAGTGATTCACGTCGATTTTGACGCGTCGAAGATTCGTCAGTCTTGATGCGCTGAGAATTGGTCAATTTTGACGCGCTGAAAATTCGCCAATTTTGACACACCGATAATTTACCAATTTTAACACGTGAAAAACTCGCCGATTTTGACACATTGAAAATTCATCAATTTCGATGTACTAAAGATTTGTCAATTCTAATGCACCGAAAATTCGTCAATTTTGGCGTGCCGAAAATTCGCCAAAATTTTTTGCTTCTTTTAATCTAAAATAACTTTGAAATCGTTAATACTACATTTATCCTAACACCTGATCTCTTTCGTATTTGCGAGCGAGAAAAAAATTCTGACCATACTCTATAAACGTAGATACAATTCTCGCACTGCTTACACTGGCGTAAAATGCGCCTTTTTTTCCGCACTGGTAGCGTCGAAAAACGAATCTGCCGTGATTATACGTTTGCGGTATCTAATCTGCCTCGGCGGGAGAGGAACAGAATCGCGTTGCAGATCCGCAGCGGGAGGATTCAGATTGAGTACGTTTTATCAGCGCGTACTTAAGCCCGACGTCACGGATTGCAGGAAGTATGCGAGCGTATCGCGGAATTGCCCGATAAAGTGAGGAACGTGTCGGACGGTTCTCGTCGCGAGGAGAAAAAAAAGAGAGAGAGAGAAGGAGAGAGAAACAAACGTTTATCAAGTCGCGTCGATTTCAGGCAGGCCGCTTACAAGGTAACGGACGAGCCTTGATAGTCGATACTTTGTTGCGTGCCGTCAGAGATACGCGTTGTCGATGCGTCTTCCGCGTGCGCGACTCCCGATTCCCTTTTGGACGGGGGGGGGGAATCTGGGTCTCTTTTTGCGACTAGCTGAGGAATCCAATAAATCAAACGACTCATTTAAGATCTAAGGAGGAATGTATCATCGAGATCTGCTTTCCTCTCAGTCGGATCTCGGAAGCTATTCGCGACGCATCCCCTCGCGAGTTCCACTCGCCTCCGAAACCGCGGACTCTCGTTATCGTTTCGCCCTCGCCGATACATTTTGACGCGGCACGGACGGCGAAACGGTACGTACGTTTTCCACTTGTCGAATGACTTTTGTAATTCCATTTGCCGTGAATTACCGGTACGCTCGCTGAGGGTCACCTGCATATCGGCGAGAGATCGCGGCGGATTTTTCCGGCCGATGGCAAATTGATGCCAACCCCGCGTGGGAAACCATCAACTTTCACCCACGAGACCAGAAGTAAACTCGTAGCGCCGCGCGAGTGTAACGGCTCTCTTCGGCTGTTTCAACGAATCGCGGCCTAGTGTTTGCCGAGCGCGATAAAAAGAGAGGAGGAGAGCGAGAGAGAGAGAGAGAGGGGGGGAGAGAAGGGAGACCTTGATTATAGTTCTAGCGTGATTTTTTTTTAAGACTTTTAATTTTAAGAACATCTGCTACGACGCGCAAGACACCGTTGCAATTCTTTTATCTTCGGCCTTAAGTATCGCGGATAATTGGATCTTGAGTCAACGTTTTGAAGAAGCGAGTCCCACGCTTAAAAATTGGAAGCTTTCCTCCGGCTCCTTCCGCCGTCTAATTAAATGGAGATGGTAAACTTATTAATGTAATTTAATTGGACTGAAGTAAAACTAGTGAACCACTTGGGGCCTCGCGAGCGTCTTTGAGAATGAAAAATGGCCTTTTAGGAACGGCTCACACGAGATATAATGGATTTTCATACATGAAATATAATAAATTCGTGTAGCTATTCATTGAAAATACCGTTTGACAATATTTCCTAATGAACAGCGCGTGTCTACAAAGGGAGTCATTGTTCTATTCATATATTCAATTATTCATGTACCCGCGTTATCTGTTATCTCTGCTGCTGGGGTAATCTTTGAGTTGAAGTGACTTTGAACAAATATTTGTTACCGATACATAATCAATTGCAAGGAAAAATTTTCTAATGTGCCACAACTATTTCGTTTGCTTCAATTTGTCACTTTCATCAATTTCATAATATATCACTTCTTTTTCGTTTGAAATTTTTCTTCCCCAAAGAGTATATACGTATATTTTATTTGTGAAAAATTTGGTCGGTAATATCGATTAACATATTTTCAGTTTATTTTTCTGTGAAAAATTTTATTAAAAATACATCAGGATTATATTAATTACAGTTCATTTTTTTTTAATTATTACACAGATACAGAATTTGTTGTTCGACAAATTGTTGTACCGTAATTTAAATATTTAAGAACAAGTTTTCCTTGAGAGAGAGAGAGAGTTTTAATAATAGAATATAAAATTAAATAAAATTATAAAACTAAATGAGGGACAATGAGAGTAGCACGTTATTAATGCATGAATTGTGGGTATATTTTGATCTTTAATTAAGTACAACATACACATGAGATACAAAAACGAAAGTTTCACTGCGGGCCATCTTTCACGATATAATGGCAATAGGAATAAAATAAAAAACTTCATGTTCTCAGACAGAAAGGATGAGCATCTCCAGTTTCTCACTTCCAAAGATTCTCCTACAGAGTGGGTCATGAAATAAAAGTTGGCCAATACAATTAGCCCATAAATGAATAAATCCAATAGAGAGAAACAGGAAAGTGACTCCTCTCGAAAATTCAAGAACATATAGTATGACGTTTGAAACATTGATTCAAATTCAGGGAAAGATTTAAAAATAACGATGGATTCAAAATTAAAATATTAGACAAAAGACGGTAAATGAAGTAAATGTGAGAAATAATAGACGGAACAAACATTGATTGTGAATTCCTGTGAATTAAGTGTATTCCTTCATTAATTTCGAGTCTCGTAAAATTACATGTAAATTATGCTTTCACTAAAATTACAAGACTTCAAATCACATCTTCATCGGGCCGTGGCCCATTTCGAACGGAAGACAAATAAACAAAAGATAACGACGTATCTCTTACGGTGCGAGAGATTCAATCGGACGGAAATGGACGGTTCTCCAATATCTCCTTTCGCGGTCCTGTTAAAGGTCCGCGCAAAACCGCAAAAAAAGTGGCCGGGGGCGGGAGCGGACGTAAGACGCTCGGTCGCGTGGAATTCTCTTTCTTCGGCGCGGTAATCGGTCGTCGCACGCTTGAATTACGCCACCCTATATACACGTATACAGCGTCCGCAGTCTAGATTCGCTTCTCTAGCGGACGGGGCTCTATACTCAGCGGATTCTTTGAGGTCTCTCACGAGCGCGGGCTCGCGCTCGCACGCACGCGCGCGTGTGCGCTCGAGCGCGCGCGCGCGCACGAGAGTGCGCGCCTACCTGCACATGCACAGCCGAATTGCAGGACGTTAAACCCCGGCTGAATGCAGATTCGCGCGCACGAACGAGCGCGGCAAATCGAAGGCGAGGCCTGCACGTGTGCGCGCCCGAGAGAGGAGGTGGAGAGATCCTCTTAACGGCAATGATAATCCCGCATTAACTCGTGATATAATGTTTACAATGTGACTTGCTTGCATAACGGGTGTCGCGGCTGCGAGGGATTTTTTTCCTATCAGATTTCCCCCCCCCCTCAATTCAGCGGGAGGGGGGAGGGGGGGGCAAAATGGTACCCCGAGTTGCGTCACGAGTGATCGATTTGCGTTTAGATTTATGCGTCTGTAATAACTAGGTGCGAAATACGGAGCGTGAAACAAAAATGTGCTTTAGGCAACGCGAGGGTCGTAATTTAATGTAATTATTTTGGAGGTAAATTTTGAACCCGCGTGTTTTACGCAGTGAAATTATTTAACGTAACGTAATTATTTCAAAAATGATAAACTGGATAATTCTGGTTCCTAATTCGATTCAGATGTCTTTCTTTCGATGAAATCGCCGCATTCCGTTTTTCCTCGCGTTGAAAATTGAATTTTGTCACGGGGACGGTCGATTTTTTTCAGCCGATCTACTCGGCTCGGCGTGAACGGAAGCGAAACGTACGATGGCAAGAGAGAGATCGATACACGAGAGCGATGAATATTTTTAAAAAGTAGGTTTCGCGGATAAGGAATGCTACGAGACGTGCAAGATCCTCTTTTCGAGAGTCTTGACTCAACAGGAAAGCTGGAATTATGCGAATTACTCGGATTACGCGAGATCTCTTTCCGATAAGAACACAAGGCGCGCGGCTGAATAATTTAATAATTTGCAGCACAGTACTCGATCGAATTAGCGCCACAAAGTGGCACAGAAATGAACGAAGGTCAATGGCTTCGGAGCGTCACACGAAAATCGCGCGGCGACAGATCGCCGCGAGTGCGACGTGTCGCTCGTCATACCGGGTGATCCGAAGGAAAATAATCCCGAACGCCCCCGGGAGTGTCTGGTCGCGGTTGAATGGGACGGCATCCGGGTTTCGTAGGGATTCCGCCTAATTCCTCACGGCAGAAATCCGTAAAATCGCTCCTCAAGCGCCTCCGGATTAATGATCGGCGATCGTTCAGGTGTCCGCGGAGTTGAAAACCTTTCAATATCTTGAAAACGAATGAAGAAGAAAGGAAAGCAGCAAATAGTATTGTTTATGGACAAATGATGGACAATTGAAATCCATGTATAATTTTTTAGAAAACGCACATTTAGAGGTTTTTAAAATGAAATTTTATTTTTATTTTTAATTTCATATGTTCCATATGTAATTAAAAAAAAACGTACTTAAAGGTTTTCAAAATTAAATTTGTTCGACTTTTATTTTTAATTTTTCTTTGCAAGATGGATGAAAAGCGATTATTTATGGACAAATGATGGACAACTGTAATCCATATGTAATTAAAGAAAACGTACTTAAAGGTTTTCAAAATTAAATTTGTTCGACTTTTATTTTTAATTTTTCTTCGCAAGATGGATAAAAAGCGATTATTTATGGACAAATGATGGACAACTGTAATCCATATGTAATTAAAGAAAACGTACTTAAAGGTATTCAAAATTAAATTTGTTCGACTTTTATTTTTAATTTTTCTTCGCAAGATGGATAACAGACGATTATTCATGGACAAATGTGGACAGAAGAAGATGCCGTGTCAATTTTGTAAAAATTCGCATTTCGGAGCGCCAACTTCATAGACCTCGATCGCTCGGCGGCCACTTAAAAACAACAATTTTCCCACAATGGTTACAGTTAATGACAACTAATAGCCTAGCGACCGCTCATTTCATACTTTTGTAATTGCATGTTTTTGAATCTCTCCTCGCCGTACGTTGAACGAGCCGAGATGTAACTCCGGGGAATGAAATTTCTATTTCCCCGAACGGAGCGCGTGGCGCGTTCGGGATTGAAAGGAAGGAACTTAATGTTTATTACGCGCCGACAATGTAATTAAGTATGCAGGATAAGATATATCTTTTCGTGGGCCGTGCTGTATTTCAGAGTTAAAGCTCGGGCCGCTCGCACGTCGATTTCCGCCGGAGGAAAGTATTCGCGAAACGAAAATGGCGTTCGCGCGTTCACTGACGTGTAACGAGCCAGACGTTCGTGCATTAGCACGCCGAGCGTTAATTACCTTAAACGTTTTGCTAATTTCCCTCTATATCACAATCGGCTTAGAGATTGTACCTCGCGTGTCGATGTACCCTTAACCGTTCGACGAGCATTGAGGCGTCGTACGTTTTCGTGAACTTTTACATGCCGGTTGCATCCCCGCGAATTGCTTAATTAAGTTATTTACAGTATTCCCTGCGAGTTCCACTAGTGAAATAAATGTTTCAATATTGTCAAGTTTATTATTCCCCCGAAAAATGCATAGATAAAGAAGAATATTATAATTGTATAAAAATAGATGTATATTTTCGAAGGAAACATCTATTTTTAATTGATTCGAGATTCTACGAATAAAAAGAATTAATTTGGAAATATATATATATACATGTATTTCCTTCTCAAACTTTTGGATGGCTGCAGCAATAACTGTGATTTTCATTGATGTATGATTTGATCGTGACGAGAAAAATGAGAATTAGCATCATAAAGCCAGAGGTCTCGAGTGATTTCACTTCGCCAGAATATCAATCGCCCGCCGTGGCCTTGTACTACGTACTACGAGCGCGATATACGTCGGGTGGCTGAATGACACTGGGCTGCCAGTGCGATATATGTGTCGCACGGCGTTCGTTGATCTGAGTGATCCAATTAGCGATCCAGGCCGCGCTGTACCAATTTCTTCGTACGTTCCTCTGGACGTGTCGACGACTTCTACAATTGACTTGTAACTGATCCTATCTTCTTATATCTCCTCGGTTATTATTAGAAAATGATACCCGAAGAGTACACGTAGAAGAATGCATCTCTGAAAATCTCGTTGTTTTTCTATATGCTGAGAAAAATTTTTTATTTTATTTCGCACATATAAATATGTATATATTAAATAAATATACATATACGTTATACAATAATATAAAAATATTATATTAAAAATATATATATATTTAAAATATATAAATATAATATATAATACACACATTATACATGTTATACATAATTCTTAATGTACAAAGTGCAACAATCATATTCTTTCTGATTCATCAAGAAATCACAAAGAAAATCATTAAATATATATATTTAAAATATATAAATATAATATATAATACATGTTATACATAATTCTTAATGTACAAAGTGCAACAATCATATCCTTTCTGATTCATCAAGAAATTACAAAGAAAATCACGCCTCAGTGCAGTCGAAGGCATTCGTCATTGAATTCTCCCCCACTTCGCGGCTGCAATATCTTCGCTCATCTGGCATGTAGGGCAAAGATAAAGAGATTTTTTTTTCCCCCCCACCTTACGCAACCTCCGTTGGAGACCTCGAGATATTGATTGAGCCCACTAAGAATCCAATCAGTCGCCCAGGTCGTTACTACCGATACGATAAACGCTCCTCTCCGCACTAGTTGCTCCGCGTATACACGTTCCCCGCTCGCGGCCGCGGCCGCTCGGCTCGTGCGCCTCGATTTAGTCCCCATAAATAATTGCTTATCGATAATGACGCGGGAATGCAGCGGCCTTTCGCGATGATTTAATCGTCCGCTCGTCCCCGCCTCATTGCCCGCCCCGTTAACGCTAACGATGCTCGCGAGCGATAAGCGAAACTGCACTATCTCGCTGCCCTAAACCGCGACCCGCTCTCGCGATGACTCGTGAGGTCAGTACAAGCTATTTTCCGCCCGATACGGCGGACTAAGGTCGCGCCGCGTAAAGCGCTTGGTCTCCCCGAATCGCAGCTGGTCCCGCGCTGGCTCTCTCTCTCTCTCTCTCTCTCTCTCTCTTTCTCTCCTCTCGCCCGACCCGATCCGTCGTCGTCGTCGTTATGCACAAACGACGTTGCATCGCGCGACGTGTCGATGCCAGCGGTACACGCGGCTGGCTATTGCACCGTCTGGTACGAGCGACGCCGCTGAAAAGAGCATCCGCCTCTCACGCGAGCGCGAAGGTGAACGCCGCCGTGCTGCGTGCCGATGTCACAGGACGGAGCGTACGGCGTGCCCGATACGTTACTTAATAATACATTATATCATTGCTAGAGCCCGTTGCGCACCTGTGGCACCCAGAGCGGGGCGCGGATTATGCTGGCGCGAGCGGCCGATACTAAATAATCAATGAATAATATATGCACTCCGCTCCCGAGTCGGTCTTTTGTGCCGTTATACGGCAACAGATTTATGCTCTTGTACGGACAAGAACGCCGTCAGTCTGGCTGTTATTGCATGCGCGTATTATAAATTAAAATGATTACTTAGTCAACTTAGTGGAGTGAATAGCTAATTATTGTTGATCTCATTATATAAATAGTACGATGAGACGAGATGCGAAACGTTGAGTGGAATTAAGTGAAATTTATTTAATTAAATGTACAAACGGATGAAATTTAATGATAGAATCAATCCATCTTGCTCTCAATTGAGAAGAACGTAAAAGGTATCGAAATGTAATATGAACTCTAATATAGTCAGTTTTATACAGTTTTTGTATTTTTACAGTGATATTTGTACAGATTTTATTTGTTGCAATCAGTTTTCTCAAGTTGTTGCAAAATGTTTTGCAATGGTCATATCGTCTAGACTTGATAAGAGATGTTGTAAAAAGAAGCGAACTTGTTCCTCGTGTTCTTCACAGAATTCTGTACATTAAAGGTCGCATTGTTGCGATTTGATTTAAATCTTGGCGTGAAGAAAATGCTCACTTCATGAGATCGCTCTCAATTGAAAATAATGTAAAAATCTTCAAAAATTAGCTCTAAACATTTTCATATTTCTACTGTAAACTACGGAAATATTTGTGTGAATCAATTTTCCTAAATTGTCACAAAATTTTTGAAATGATTACATCGTCTAAATCTAATAATAATAAACTTCACGTGGTAATGAATAAACTCGTAATTCCTCCCGCAGAATTCTCTACGTTAAAATATCGCTCCGTTATTACGATTCGATTTAAATCCTCGCGAAGAAAAGGCCCGCATTACGAGATTATTCAATACGCATCGTGCGATTTGACGCATCGCTTCATTTCTCAATTCCGCGGGCCGTTTCTGAATGAATGTCGAGCGAGGCGGCGGCCATAAATTGCGCGGAATATGATCTTCAAAATTGATCGCGCGAACCCAGAGGGGGGATTTTTCCCGGTTCCCGTTGGCGGATCTAACGACCCGCCCGCCGCCGCCGCCGACCGGATCTGCGCGATATCTGAAAATATCGCGGAAAAAAATCTCGAGCACGCGGTATATATCACGGGGCGACTATCCGTCTTCGATATTTGCATTCCTACTCCGCAATGCACATTCCCTCCCGGCTGCCGTCGGTGCTCTGCTCGTACCAGGCCGCACGGCCTGGCACGAACGCTGCACTTCCAAGCCGGGGCCACTTCCTCTCCTCTGCTCTCCTCTCCTAGTGCCATCAGCGTCTCTCTCTCTCCTACTCTCATTGTCTCCCTCTCCCTAATCGGCAACCGCTCCTCACCTCTCACAGCTTCTCTCTCTCTCTCTCTCTCTCTTTCTCTCCCTCTCGCCCTTCTTCGTCATCTCTCTTTCCCTCTTTCTCTCTCTCCATCTCCGCCGGTCTCTCGTCTCTTCTCATGCGATGATGAGGCACCCACATACACAGAGCGTGGCTTACTTACACACCTTAAGCTCTCACCTCTCCTTCGGCGCTCTCCTCACTTTCCTTCGCGGATCCAGCGGTCTGCGGGTACGTTTCTTGTAAACGACGGTCGTCGCGGAAAATGATCGATCGACGTGTACGGTCTCAAATGCCGGGGCTGCTCATTCGCGAGGGGCAAACGGTATCGCGGTAATGCCATTTCGAAAATTGGCGACCGTACGTTTTCCGGGGGGGGATTTCAGAAACCGCTGGGCGCGAGCCGTTTCATCACTTTCTCTATTAGCTTCAGCGATCTATGGACTCGCTGAATGTTACGGTGAACTATAAAGCAATGAATGCGAACCTCGATGCCTCGGTAATCCTACAGTCGCGAGAAGTTTTTCAGGGCACGTTCGAACGTTCGCGTTAAACGAAATATCTGAAAGGTAGCGCGCGCGCCGGAGGGAAAAACCTCAGTCGACGCGACATTTTCTATTTTACATATATATCACACGCTTCATCTGAGCGTGACCGATTTTTTTCTCGTAAACATTAATCACAACGTTGTCAGCCGATTGCACAGCATTGCAGGATCGCTTTCTCGTCCAAGGACAATGTATCAAGGATCCTCCCGCGATGGGAAAGTCTCCGTAAATGAGCCGCGATTGCCATCGCCGCGCGATAGGTCCTTTTACGATGAGGAGATCAGTTTTCCTCTCATAACGCGAAACAAACTTGGAAAACGCATACGGGCACGGCCGAGGGAAGCTCATTAGCCTCAAATAGGACAATCGGAGATTATTCTTCTCCGTTCGGTGCAGAAATTCAGGCTATAGGTTTCTCAGAGTTCCCGGTTTTCACGAATGTATTGGAAGGTATTGAAGAATCGATACTTTTCCCACTGTTGCAATTATTTATTTAGCATTTAGCTGTTTCATAATTATTGCAATTGTACAATTATTATAATTATTTAACTACCGAGCTATTTTCTACAATTTCTCAGAATATGAAACGTTAGCTTCGTATTAATTATTTTTGAAAACTATTTAAAAAATTTGGTTGCACACCACGCCAGATTGTAGATTATTTGTAATCTGATAGGGTTTCGAAATTGGGATTTCTCATTTCTCACCGTAATTGTCTTGCATTTCTGTTTTGAAAGGAAACGACGGCGCGTCGCGTCACAAACGGATCGTATTCGCGGGAAAATGTGATTGTCAAATCCGGGTTTCTCTTTAAACGATTGACATCTCGGCGCGCGTGTATGCGTTACATGCGTGTAAAGGCCGAGTTTATTATTATCCTCATTATCGCTAATAATTCAAATGAAGCGTCATCGCCGTCGAGCCGCGGCGATGACGACGACACTCGAATATCAATAGGCGCGCATTTGCATAACGACACTCGTGAAAAATTCCGCGTCGTTATGTAAATTTCTCTCATCAGCTCGATGAACAAAAGTCACCTGCAAACAATTACCGAGACGGGAGAGACCGGCTGTTTGTCGCGCCTTTTCTTATCGCGTCCCCGCGGACGCCGCGCAGCATCTTTAGGCCGCATCGAAATACTTCTGCACACCTATTTGGATACATGTGGAACGAATTATTCGTTCTCGCTTGGGGTTTACGGAGCCATTTGAATGTCACGCTTGCGAGAAAATGCGAAATTTTTCTTTAACTCACTTAAATAATTTATAAGTGCAATGTATAAAAGTGCACGTATAATTATATATATTCGTCTAATTATATCTTTATAAGTTATAATGAAGAGTAGAAATTACCGCAATCACGAAGACGGGTTACCGTAACGATACTTTCCGGTATTTCCGCTCTCCGGTCACTTTAGACGGGACAAAGAAGAGGGAAACTTTTGCCTTATACTCGAAACTACAACTGTAAATTGACGTGTCTCTCGACATAACGATCGATTCCGTTGTATTATCGATTTATAGTCCATTCTCTTCGTTAATTAATATTAATGCAAAGACTTTTGCAACTGACGTACTAAGTTTTTTTAGTAATAATTCATAACGCGCATATTTTTAGCGGAAAACAACTGATCGACTGCCTTTCATTGAGAACGAAAAAACTACCTTCCATTAAGGATAAAAGACATTAATTTGTAGAACAGATAATTAGAGGAAGAAATTAAATCTCGCAGGCGATTTTCCTGTCAGCGTACGATACATTTAAAGAACGTGATCAAGCCGTATGTTATCATTTTTATTTTTACCCGATTGGAGAAAAAACTAAATTGCTTGGGGGGGTCTAACTTATTCCGAAGGAAAATTTCTGTTGAGACGTTATTTCTCTGTTTATAAATACGTTGCCTTAATAAAAGAAAAAATTCCAGCGATAATTCTTCCAAAATAAGTAATTTGTATTCTAAATAAATTTATTATTCACGTTCGTTATTCGCATTCATATTTATATCACATTCGAAGAATTGGAAAGTTCACGGAGTCACAAAGCAGATAACGTAGGTATCCAAGGTTACTTCTGACGAATCTCTTTAATTGAACGTAGTGGATTTTTTAAAAAATCAGCTCGAAATCGGCCGCTTTTCGAACACGGCCGTTAAAGATCAATTAAAAATAAAATAATTTCGTTCTCCGGCGCGTCGACGGTCAATTTCTGACGATTCTACGCGTGACGCCCGATACTCTACGACACAAATCCGAAATTCCAAGCCTGGAAAGTCGGCTTCTCGCTGCACAACCGCGTTCAATTGTGCTCCCCCCCCCCCTCGATATCGCGGACACACCGCGGGCGAGGTGACGAAATAATCGCCGCGCGCGAAAGTTCATCGGATGAGGATTCGCTCGAAAAAAAAAAGGCCCCGAAGAATCCTATCTTCTGCAACGGTTACACCTAGAAACGGCAGTTCCCCGGCGGCAGGCATTGAACCTTTCACCTATCACGGCAGCAATATCGCTTCCCGGCCGATCCCTTCATGCTCCATGCTTTCTGTTACAGGCGATGGCTGCGGGAATAACATGTTCAGGTGCCACGATGGCAAATGTATACAGTCGATTATGGTGTGCGATTACCGTGCGGACTGCGACGACAACAGCGACGAGATGCAGTCGTGTAGTAAGTATCGGCGCATTCTTTCTTTATCTATTCATTTCTTAAAAACCACATTATTTGAATGTCGTTGCGCCTCCCGGTAGCTCCAGGATCAGTCGTGGATAATTTTTTAACGCGAGGCATTTCACAACGTCGCGCAGATTGTTCTCTTTGCAATACAAAAATGCCAAATCATCATACACGTCGATTAAAAATGCCTGACTTAAGAATCTTGAGAAAAATTAATTTCCTAATATTTCATTAATTAAATTCAATCCAAAACTGCTTTGATCTATGATTGTCTCGTGTAATATTATTAGTTGCATTTATTAAATTCGTTAAAAAGAAGCTTTAAAAAATGTGGCACTTTATATCAAGTCTGCAATATACAGAAATTGAGAGATCGTCACTTTGTCGTGCTTCTTACATTTAGCAAGCTGACAAAAGTCGAGATTTCCGTGATGTACAAAAGATTTTCCTTCATTTTCACCTTACTGTTTATTTGATTTTATTGTCGCATCGTCCTCCCGCGCGTCAACGCGAAACAGAAGAAACAGAATTTCGGTGAAATTGGGGCAGGACTTGAAACGTGAAATTTAATCGGAAAAATACGCTCCGCCGTTCGTGCTGATGAATAATTAATGACGAAGTGCTTCGTTAAGTAATAATAAAGAGGGATGCGTGTATAATCCGCGATCGCCCGCTGCCCCCATTACAGCTCGCGGTGAAAGAACTTTCAGAATGAAGCCGTCGTCTTCATTCAGCACTCTTGGCCGACAGGCATGGATTTACGGCTGTAGAGACCCTGGGACACGTAAAAAAACATCGATTTTGCATATAATAGCACGTTAAGTTTTGAGAATATCGTCGGAAACCTTGGTTTTTAACCGTTCGAAAGGAAATTCGAGAGATAAGTCTGACAATTGAGCTTCGAACTTGTGCGAATTCTGGTAAAACTAAGGCGATATCTAATCGGAAGTTTCGTACTAAATCTTTTGAGCCTGCTTAAATCTTGATAGAGAGACGTGACACGAATTGCGCTCGGGGCAATTATGATCGCGGCCTTGAAGCGGCCGATTTTTGATGCGCTCTTCCTGTTTACGAATGTAATGGACTGTCTCGGGCTATGTATGGCCTACAACGAATCTCGTGCCGGAAGCGCACGACGAAAATCCGAGGCTTCCTCTCGGAAGTGCTTAGTCTCTTTGTCCGGCATTTTTTTTTCCATGCGGCTGATTACGTGACCGCTTTTGTGATCGCTCCTTATCGTCGGATTTACATTGCAGGAAGTGTAAATGCAATTCGTGCCTTGCTTATTTTTCCATGCGAGCGAGGACAGTCAATTATTTTTTTTTTCCGCGGAGGAAAAATGAACTTGAAAGCGGAAGATTGGCACAATCCGTTGAATTACGCGCAATGCAAAACTTTAGCATTAAAAAAAATGCAACCTACATAAAGGCGAAATTACTTTCCTTTCTTGCAGCATTTAAAAGAAAATAATGCTCAGTTCTTTTTCGAAGCACACCGCCGTAATGAGTATCCAAGTTTTTTTTCCTGACAGTACAATCTTTTAAATAACGCGCAAAATTCTTGCGAATAAAAGAAGTTTATCCTTTGACTGCCAGAGTTTACAGAACAATGCCGGTCTTGTAAGACACCAGAGTACGATCCAAATCGCGTGTTTTATTCCCGACGAATTACGAGTGTGTCCCCTGCTCCGCTACGGGGTTCGCCATTAGGCCACCGCGAGGTGACGGCCGTTTGTTATGCGGGTGACAATGCAAAACCGGAAGCAAGGCTGTGACCCTCTTTCGTGGACGGTGCGCAAAAGTATCGCGTGCCATTCGATGAAACGGATCCACTGGCACAATTGTATCTCGTTTTGCGTAGAATCGGCTCCAATTTCGCCCGACAAACTTTCTCCTCGATATTCATCCCTCTTTCCGCCCGCTCGCCAATTATTTCCTCGTGGACATCTATTGCAGTAGATCTCATTATCGGGCCAGTTTACTATAATATCTCGAAATTGATTTAATAGACGTTCGCTGGAGTCGAAAGCAGGAACAAACGAGCGTAATTCATGCAGTACTTGTATCTCGTGTAATTTCGTTTCTAGAATGAAGAATCTTAAAAGCCGTCGATCGCGTACGCGTTATTTGGGAAAGACAGCGGCTGAAGCGATACCTCGGCGCGCCAGCGCTGATTGCCGTGCCATCCGGTATTAAACGCTCGAGGGGTGCTTCCCTCTGATCGCCTGGCGAATCGACGGCCAACCGATTATACTCGCGCGCAATTATAGCACCGGCGCAATCTGCAGTCTCTCTCTCTCTCTCGCCTCACACGAACGACCCTCCGAGTGCTGCACGTTATCACGGGATCTCTCTTCAGGAATTCAGTGCGACATTCTTTCCCGAATTCCCTTGTACTGATTTCCGAATGAAAGAATGCCTGATAAATACTTAAAGTGGAGCTTTTCCGTTTTTACGATTTGAGCCCGCTAAGTATTCCGCCTCTGATTACGCTGGCCGTAAAAACCGATGGCAATCTGCGGATCTGAGAATTGCTTCGTGTGCGTTTGAATAAGAGCCGAGTCTTTGACGGACTGTCACGGTTGATGCGCGATCATTGCGCGTAGAGGTCAAATCGTCGCTCCCCGCTCGTACAATTTGAGCTCTTCGCCGATTATCTAGATTATTACTTGAACGTCTTTATCGCACTCTTTTCGAGAACTCGAATCGATAATGTGAAAACGTGAATTTCGAAGAAAAAAAACCGAGTTAATTTCCTTGACAATGCAGCGAGAAATTTTTATCGGGGAGCAATCGAAGGTCACTTTATCGCGCAAGAGAGCGAGTTTAATTTTATCCTATTTCTTCTTGCGACGTTCTTTATCGACGTAAGCCTATTAATTATTCATTAAAACTTGTTAATTGGGTTTCAGCGCCACCCGAATGCGAAATCGGCCAGATCACGTGCGGCCAGTACAGCTTCAACAAGACGTACTGCATACCACCGCACCAGCGATGCGACATGACCGTCGATTGCGTCGACGGCACCGACGAAGACGGCTGCAGTGAGTACAAATTGCAATCATCTCTGTTAAAGTCAACCTTTCCCGTTTATCGTATCGCGCCCTGACGTCAGATGTAGAAAGATTATATATCCTCACGTAGCACTAATGCGCTAGCGCGAAAAACGTGCCTCCTGCCGAAAGCACGAAAGCGCACGCGCGCCATGTATCTTCGTCTATTTTTGTTCATTTTTATCGAAAAGTAATTGTTTACGTAATTTTGTCTTTGCTTAGCAATTATCGACTTATCAGCCTGTACCAACTTGAAAATTAATCCCTGGGGTGCGTTCGAAAACATCCAGAGAATTCAACGTTCGTTGCAATATTTCGCGTGTAACCGTAACAGTTTTGAGCAATTTTTCCATTTCCATTCTCCCGCTTTTTCTTTTCCTCTCGTAAATAGTGCTAAAGATAATGCCGTTGTTAAGAAGCGGCCTCAAGAGCATCAACTGCGTTATTTAGATGAAATATTAATTATTGCGGATACGCCGTACCGAAAGATACTACGTGATAACATTATCGTCAGTGACAAGGCCGCTCGCATAAGAGCACGGCCAATAAGTAGCAGCTGCGCAGCGATTAGACAAATTCTTCACGCTAGGATTCACTAAATTATCGCGCTGTCACGATAACACGCACTGCACATTGTTAAACCGGCGAAGTCGTAAAAATGAGAACTGAGATTTACAAACATCTTACTGACGCCGATAACATTTTCCTTTCTCCGGGTGGCCTTCTCACTGCCGAAACCTTTGTGCTATTTATAAACGCCCATTTTTTAATTGCAATGTCTCATTTGCACTTTTGGCGCGTATTTTCCAACCTCGCGATTATCAGTACCAAGATTCGAATGTTTCTTAAAATTAGAAATTGATTCGTTGAACTCGTAAGATTTACATTTATTTAAACGTATAATTGATCGAAACTATATTAACATTTTTCATATCTTTCAATGAAGGAACACGAGATTTGTAAAACAACATTTTAGATTTAGAAAAAAATGCATGACTCCTTATTAAAACGTTTCGCGGCTAAAACTTAATTGATCGTGACTTTAAAAAACGTCTACACGCTCCCGATTTTGTTTCTCCACCGCTACTCCTTTATCTTAATATCGCACGAGCTAAGCGAGAAAAATCACGTTCCGGGTTGCCATATCGGGCTTATTCCGCGTGTTTATCAACGGCGCGAACGTGTCGCACCAGGTGATCGTCAAGATACGGTCGCGCATTATGTGCAGCTAATGCAGAGTTATCACGCGAAACCATTTGGACCCGAAAGCGTGATCAACTCCAGATTGACGCCTTTTGACGCACGTTATGTAAGGCGACGTGTACGGCACTCCATTTGTCACGTTTCACGTTCACGAACGTCCAACATGCACAGATTTAACTCTTCAATTTTTCAGCAGCGAAATGATGTTTCATGATACTCGCGATATATAATTTTTCTTCAAATCTAAATATCCTGAAACATCAAGGAAATATTTATCCCAGCATTTCGGGCGTTTATAATTGTTGCCCAATTTTCCGTGAGAAAGAAATTCGTGCGGGAGCGAAGGAGTGACGAGGGACCCGACGTGTGTTGCAGCATACAGGAAGTGCCAGCCGGATGACTTCAGGTGCGGTGTTGGGACCACACCGGAACTCTGCATACCCAAAGAAAAGAGGTGCGACGGTTACCTGGACTGCCGGAACGGCAGGGACGAGGAAAGATGCGAGAATAATATGAAGCCGGCTTGCCGATTGGATCAATTCAGGTGCAACACCACGCAACGCTGCGTCGAGCAGAACGCGAGGTGCAATCATTCGGACGACTGTGGTGACAACAGCGACGAGGAACACTGCAGTGAGTCCGCGCGATTTTGCAACGAGTCCGTTCGACGCTTCACGGTTTATCCCTTCGGCCGTTATTACTTTCGAATGGATGAAATTTTACCTCTTTTTCCCCTCCGTTCATTTTTATCCTTATTTTTTACTATCGAATTATCAGCAATTTAACAAAATTTTACCTCTTTTTTCTATTAATGTTTCTATTCTATTAATTTCTATTAATTTCACCTATTTATATCAAGTTATTAAATTACATTTAAAAGTGACATTAATCAAATATTTCTTGATAATGCTCAGGTTTTCCACCTTGCACCAGTGATCAATTCCGCTGCGCCAATGCGCTCTGCATCCCCATAGCGTATCAGTGCGACGGTCTTAAAGACTGCCAGGATGGCTCCGACGAGAAGTCCTGCACAATGACAGTCTGTCCAGGAAACAAGTTCATGTGTCCGAAAGGTGGGCCGGATGGAAAGCCATTGTGCATCAATCGATCTCAGTTGTGCGATGAAAAGCAGGATTGCGAGGACGGGGCGGACGAGGAAGCGGCATGTTGTAAGTGCAATTTAATTAAGTCCAATTTAATTATTAATTGCAACAGTAAGCGCAAAAAATCGATCGTTATACATGTTACATCGTTATTTTTAAACAATGCCAAAGGATTATATAAAATCTTTCGTGAGCTCGCGTAATAACGATCGTTAGTAGTTATATAAACTTGATTTGTGGCAGTTATGCAGTAATCAATATAAAAAAAAACGAGAAGATATATCTAAAACTCCACGGAGCAACAATTCTCGTCGGCGTTCAGCGATATAAATGCTTAGAATTTAAAAGATGAACTATTTATTCCATATTTAAGAAGAATTATTTATTGAATACGCAATATAAAATATAAATTGAGGTTTAGAGTGATTTGAGAGACTCTTAAGTGTTAAAAAAGAAAATAAAATTTCTTTATAGCAACGAGCATGTGCGGGTCGCTTGGTTGCGAACATAAATGTCAAGCGTCTCCGACCGGAGGGACCTGCTACTGCCCGGAGGGAAGAATCCTTGCCAATGATTCGCGAACCTGCATTGGTAAGTTCAACTCATACGAATTGAAACTTTTAAAATTCAATATGCCAGTGGCGCAATTGAACAATTGAAAGATCCCGAGTTAAAAAAAGTTTTAAGACTTTGCCCGCAAGATCCATTCCCTTTCGCATTCGTTTTCTCCACTCCGTCACTCAGGGGGACTTTTTTTTTTCGCAGATCGAGACGAATGCTCCGAGTGGGGCTTCTGCGAACAGCTGTGCACAAACAATGACGGCTGGTACACGTGTCGCTGCGCGCCCGGCTACATTCTTCACGGGCACAACAAGTGTCGCGCCCAGAACATCTCCGCCCTGGAGCTCCTGCTCGCGCAGGACCGCGCGATCTGGCGGCTGAGCGCGACCGGCGAGGACCGGAAGATAATCGCCAACACCACCGGCGCGAGCGGGGTGGACTACCTGTACTCGCGGAATCTCCTCTTCTGGAGCGACATGAAGACGCGGAAGGTACACTCGGAGTCCCTCAACCCCGGCAGCGAGACGACGGCCAAGGTGGACATCAGCATGGCAGGCTCCTGGGGACCCGTGTCCATCGCGATAGACTGGATCGGCGACAAGCTCTACGTCGCGGACTCCATCGTGCAGAAGGTGGACGTGTTCGAGCTGGACGGGCGTTATCACGGGATCGTCGTGGGCTCCAATCTCACCAGCCCGACCGACATCGCGCTGGACCCCACGAGGGGCCTCATGTTCATCGCCGACAGCAAGCAGGTCCTGCGCACCAACATGGACGGCACTAACGCGTTCCCGGTCGTCTCCGAGGCGGCATACAAGGTCTCCGGCGTGGCCGCTGATATCATTGCCAAGAGGATCTACTGGTGCGACTCCCTGTTGGACTACATCGAAACGGCGGATTACAGAGGTCACAACAGAGTAATGATTCTCAGAGGTTCTCAAGTGCCATCCGCGATCAGACTCACTCTCTTCGAGAACAGGATATTCTGGACGGACGCCACCAAGCAGGCGGTCATGAGCGTCGACAAGACTCAGGGAGATTATTCCATCCAAAGTGTATTCAAGGTACGGACGTGACAATCAAATATTTCAACTTCGGGAAGATATTTATGTTTTAGCATGTTTTAGAAATAGAAACGAAAGTCAGTCTAATTCTACTGCAGTTTGGTTTATTGATAATAATGTTATATGAGAGATACTAAGTTGTTCGATAAAACATTTTTTTTAGTTTTGAGAAAATTGATGTAACGAAGAATTTGTATTAGCATCACATTGTGATATTTATCATTCCCTTTTCAGATACGCGACGCCAAAGCTATAAAAGCCTTGCATCCACTCACGCAACCTAGCGTCTCCAATCCCTGCGGCAATAATAACGGTGGCTGCCAGCACATGTGCATCGTCACGGCCTCGAGCGATCAAAACAATCGATTGGGCTATCGCTGCGCTTGCCACATCGGTTGGCGATTGGCGAACGACATGAGAAACTGCAACCTGGTGCAGGAGTTTCTCATGTATTCGCAGCAGAGGTTCATTAAAGGCCGCGTACTCAATCCCGTGATGGAGGGCTTCAGCGACGCTATCCTGCCAGTGGTGTCCAAGCGGGCACGATTCGTTGGGCTGGACTACGACGCACACGATCAGTACATTTATTACAGCGACGTTCTTCAGGACGTCATATACAGGGTACACCAGAACGCGACCGGACGTGAAATCGTCCTGGCTAGTCAAAACGAGGGGGTGGAAGGACTCGCGGTCGATTGGGCTGCGAATAACTTGTACTACATTGATTCGCGTAAAGGTTCGTTAATGGCGAATTCTTTGAATCACTAAATCTATAAGCTATTAATTTTCAATTTGAGTTGATTTGCAATATAAGCTTTCATTAACTTTTTAATTATCAAAAAATTAAAAGCTGTAAGTTTTAAAAAGTAAGCAACAAGATTTATTTCATTGACTAAGTTTTTTTTCTATTTTTTTTCCAGGTACACTAAATGTACTCAGCACTCGAAATGTCACATATCGGCGAACACTACTGAAAAATCTGAAGCGTCCTCGTGCAATCGTAATCCACCCGAATCAGGGTTACATCTTCTTCTCGGAATGGGACCGTCCGGCCAACATTAGCAGGGCTCACACTGACGGCTCGAACCTGGTCGTCTTCAAGAATCTAACACTGGGCTGGCCGAACGGACTGGCGATCGACTTCAACAAAGATCGACTGTACTGGTGTGACGCTCTTCTGGATCACGTGCAGCACTCGAACCTGGACGGCACGGATGTGCGAACGGTGAACTCCAGACTGATCCGACATCCGTTTTCCATCGCCATCCATGAAGACTGGATGTACATCACCGACTGGCGTCTCGACGCCATTATTCGACTGCATAAAGAAACTGGCGAGCAGGAGGCCATTCTGGTCCGTGAGCCCGCTACCAACAGACTCTACGGCGTGAAGGTCTTCAGCCGCGATATTCAGAGGACGACAAGCGCTAATCCGTGCAGCTTCAATAAGGGTGTTTGCGAAAAGCTTTGTTTCGCCGTTCCGGATAACTCTTCGCACACCGACGTTATCACGTTCCCTGGCATGCAATCCACACCGAAACTCGTTCCAGTATGCGGATGTCCTTACGGAGAACGTCTTCAGGGTAATGGTAGGAGTTGCGCAGCGGATCCCGATGGGGAACCGCCTGTGCAGGCGTGTCCACACACTTGGGATTTCACTTGCTCAAATCAAAGGTGCGTGTTTAACTTCTTCAGCTGGCAATTGAAACTAATTATTTAACATTTGTGAAATTTTCAAAAAAGTTTAGAAGCTTTACAAATTTAATTTGTAGTATATTACAATCTAAAACTGCCACTTTCAAACATAACAAGTAATAAATAAGTAAAAATGGAATTTATTTTTTTGTGATTTTCTCCAAGACGAAACATATTTTATATTTAAATCTACAAATTCGCACGTTTTAACTGTTGATCGATCCACTTCCAGATGTGTCCCGAAATCCTGGGTGTGCGACGGCGAGAACGATTGCCTCGACAACAGCGACGAGATGCAAAACTGCACAAAGCCGACGTGTAGCGCGAACGAGTTCCAATGCAAGTCCGGCCGCTGCGTGCCGATGACGTTCCACTGCGACTCCGAGAACGACTGTGGCGATTACAGCGACGAGATGGGCTGCCCGAATGTGACCTGCAGCGCCAATCAGTTCGCTTGCGCCAATAATCGCTGCATCCCCGCGACGTGGAAATGCGATTCCGAGAACGACTGCGGCGACAGCTCCGACGAGGGCGAGTTCTGCGCGGCGAAAACCTGCTCGTACTTCCAGTTCACCTGTCCGCGCTCCGGCCACTGTATCCCGCAGTCCTGGGTGTGCGACGGCGACAGCGATTGCTTCGACCAGCAGGACGAGATGGACTGCCCACCGGTCACCTGTCTCACTACGCAATTCACGTGCGCGGATCAAAAGATGTGTGTTTTAGCGTCGTATAAGTGCGATGGCATTAGTGATTGCAATGACGGATCGGACGAAGTGGGCTGCCCGTCGTTGGCGCCAGATCAGTGCAACACCGACAAGCAATTCCAGTGCGTTAGTTCAGCTATCTGCATACCGAGAAGCTGGTACTGCGACGGCACCGCGGATTGCCCGGATAAATCCGATGAGCCGGAGTCATGCGGCAAAGTCGATTGCCAGACTGGATTCTTCAGGTTTGTCGTATTCATTAATTAAACTTTCTTACGTTTCCCACAAAAAGCTTTAAAAATGTATGCCTCTTTTTGTTCACTTCGATATCTAATCTCTTGGCGTGTTCCTCAGATGCCGGAACGAGAGGTGCGTGTTCAAGGCGTATATCTGTGATGGAAAAGACGATTGCGGAGACGGCTCCGACGAAGACACCGAGCTGCACGCGTGCGGTCCTCCTACGTTCAAATGCGACTCCCAGCAATGGAAGTGCCCGAATGTGACGAATCGTTGCGTGAATGCGAGCAGGGTATGCGACGGCAAGCCAGATTGTCCCAACGGTGCGGACGAGGGGCCCGGTTGCGATCTCGCCGAGTGCAGCCATCAGGGCGGACTGTGCACCAACGGCTGTATTCCAACGCCGCTTGGTGCCCAATGCACCTGTCCGGCTGGCGAGGAGCTCAACAGCGACGGCCTCACATGTCAAGACATCAACGAGTGCGAACCGCAAGGAAGATGCTCGCAGGTCTGCACGAACACGAAGGGCGGTTATTACTGTAGCTGCGTGGACGGTTACACGTTAGACGTCGACAAGCACACGTGCAAGGCGTTCAATCACAGCGCTGCGTTCTTGATAATCTCCAACAGACATACGATCCTGGTGGCGGATCTTCAAGATCAAGCGCTGGAACGCGTTCCCATCAACGTAGAGAACGTCGTGGCGACCGCCAGCAATATGCACACAGGCACCATTTTCTGGTCGGACATGAAACTGAAGCGAATCTCGCGATTAGATCGCGGCAGTGATCCTCAAGACATTATCAGCACTGGTTTGGACCTGGTAGAAGGCTTAGCTTACGACTGGATAGGCCAGAATCTGTATTGGTTAGACTCAAAGCTGAATACGATCGAAGTAGCCAAGGAGACTGGAGCTGGAAGGATGATTCTCGTCAAAGAGAATATTACACAACCGCGTGGAATGTGTTTGGATCCCAGTCCAGGTGCGAGATGGCTCTTCTGGACCGACTGGGGTGAAAACCCTCGAATCGAAAGAATTGGAATGGACGGTACCAATCGGTCGACTATCATCAGCACGAAGATTTATTGGCCTAACGGTCTAGCGTTAGATGTCGCAACTCGCAGAATATATTTTGCAGACAGCAAGCTAGACTTCATCGACACTTGTCTCTACGACGGTAGCAAGAGACTCCAGGTTCTAGCCAGCTCGCATTATCTTCTGCATCCCCATTCGCTTACTCTCTTCGAGGACACTATGTACTGGACCGATAGACAGCTCAATCGGGTACTCTCTGCACACAAGTTTAAGGGTTCTAATCAAACGGTGGTGTCGCATCTAATTTCGCAGCCTCTTTCCATACACGTACATCATGCAGTACTACAACCGGTCTCTGCGAATCCTTGTGCTAACGCATCTTGTTCACATCTGTGTCTTCTGTCGCCCAGTAATCCAAAGGGATACAATTGCAAATGCCAGGTGGGTGATTATGCAGATTCCAAAGGAGGAAATTATTAGAAATTCAATTTATTCAGATTGAATAATTTCTTTCTCGTTTATCGCAGGTTGGATTTAAATTGCTACTTGACGGACGCTGCATGGAAGAAGAGACACCATACTTAATGGTTCTCCGAGGTTCTCAGATTGTTGATGTGTCTTTGACGCCTAAAGAAACCAAAACTGGATACATCACGCCTATCGTAGGTGTGGAAGGTGGAAGATTTATCGAGTACGATAGAAGGGATCGTATTATTTACTGGCTGCAAGGTAATAACTATTTTCTTTAATAGATACACCCCGATGTAAAATTTTCTTAGAATTCTTTATACAAATAATTTTATAACTTTCTGAAAAATTTTTCAACTTTTTTAAATAAAAATTAAAACACTTTCCAGACATATTGAAAATATCTACATCTTCCAGAATTCTTTATATCTAAATTCTGAAATGTTCTAAGCTTCTATAATTTTCAAAGATAATTTATAAAATCTGAAAAAGTTTAAAGTACTTTTTATTTTTATAAATTTAAAATACTTAAAGAAATTCTTAAAAATATTATGAGATATAATTTTTTCACCAATGTTTTCTGTTTTACAAAATCTTTTTGGGACTCAAAGACTTAAATTTTTGTAGCTCTAAGGGGGAATTTTATTATTCATTAATTATTTTATTATTTACATTAGGCAAAGATCCCGACACGGAAAATGGCACGATTTATGCTATGCCCTACAACGGTGGCAATCGAACAGAGTTTCCAAATCCTAGCGGCGATACTGGCATTGTCGGTTCACCATCCACAATGGCGCTAGACTGGCTTGGACGCAATATGTTTATTGGCAACAAATTCGCATCCAATATCGAAGCTATCAAATTGGACGGCAAGACGCGATTCCGCACTATCGTTTTGTCGAACGATGGAAATCGTACGTCGGTATCTAAACCGAAGGCGATGTGCGTGGATCCCATTGACGGACAGATATTCTGGGTGGACGACGGAGGTTTCGGGGTACCTCAGAAGATCGGGCGAGTAAATATGGACGGCACTAATCCGCTGGTCCTCGCAGAAAATCTAGAACGTCCTGAAGCAATCACCATCGATATACCTAGCAAGACGCTGTACTTCTCCTGCCAGAATCCGGCTTTCATCAAGGCAATGTCAACAGACGGTCAGAATGTCCGTACCATTCTCACTGCGGCAAACAACATGGCAATGCCTAAGGCGATAGCCGTCCATGAATCACGTCTGTACTACTTGGACCCGCTTTACGACAAGATCGAACGTGTTGATCTGCCTAACGGCGATAATCCAACCACTATCATTGACAATGACTCTGAGCTTCGTACTCTGACCATTTATAAGAAACGCGCGACCGGTTCTCATCCTTGTCTCATAAACAACGGTGATTGCGAACAGCTTTGTCTGCCCGCGTCTGGCGGTACACGCGTATGCGCATGCGGGATGGAATATAAGAAGGTCACAGAAACCAGATGCGAGCCCTACAAGACTTTCGCGGTGGTAACTCAGCTGGATGTCGCACGGGGTTACAGTCTCAAGGACTCCAAGGAGGCCATGATACCCATTACTGGAGTTGGCCATCATATCCTCCATGTTGATGTGCATTACGCGGGCAACTGGATATATTGGGTGGAATTCAATCGAGGCATTTGGAACGGCATCTTCAGGTAACTATTGACTGCCTCTACAAATTTATATTAAAATATAAAAAATTTTAGATTCATAATTTCTTCACAAAGATAACATACAATAACCAAAGTAATAATACTATTAATTTCTGTATATTTTAGAATACGACCAAACGGCACAGAAATCCAGCAGGTAGTCAAACAGGGAATTGGCTCCAATGGAATTCGTGGTCTAGCCGTGGATTGGATTGCAGGAAACTTATACTTCGCAAATGTCTTCCCTCATGACAACTACGTGGAAGTCTGCTGGTTAGACGGCTCCAACCGAAAGGTGCTTGTGAAGACGACGACCGACGCTCCCCGAGAACTGGCCGTGAATCCTATCAAGCGATACCTGTATTGGATCGATTACGGACAATATCCTCGAATAGGCAAGGCCTTCCTCGACGGTAGCAATTGGAATCCTATCGTGACATCCGGTATTAGCACACCGCGCGACTTAACGATTGACCTTGCTACGCACGACGTTTATTGGGTGGACTCGAAACTGGATACCATCCAGAAAGTGTCGTACACCGGCGGAAGCCGAGAGATCATCCGCAGGAATCTACCAAATCCAATGGGCGTTGCCATCTTCGGCGGAGACGTCTATTGGGTGGATCGAAATTTGGCCACTGTTTTTAAGGCGAGCAAACTGAAGGGCAATACCAGTCTTCCCGTCCCCGTCAGAACAAATCTGCAGAAGCTCAGGGACATCGCTATCTTCGATCAGAACAGTCAACCACCGGATATCACAAATCCTTGTTCACAGGTAATGCTTTGAGATATGTATAATTGTTTATTTAAGAAAATAAAACTGCTTTTTGAAAGAAGCTTAAAACAGTTTTTAAAGAAACAAAATCAAAACTAACAAAAATTATTTCTTAACAAAATTAAAAAGACAAGAAATAAAGAAAATAATTTTTATTTCTGCAGGCAACAAATGGCGGATGCTCTCAGCTATGCTTCGCTTTCCCGAAAGAGCATACTAAATCGTTTACTTGCGATTGTGCCGTGGGAAAACTTTCTTCCGACGGTCGCACCTGCGAGAACGTTGAAGAGTACCTGGTATTCGCAACGCGAACTGAAATCCGCGCCATTAACTTGGATCCGCACAGCACCAACGTACCCTTCGCTCCTGTCGGAAACCTAACGAATGTAGTCGGAGTGGACTTTGATTATCAGGACAAGAAGCTGCTGTTTACTCAGATTCGTCCTTGGGCGAAGATCGCGTGGACGCCGTCAGATCGACCGTCCTCCTCCGATTTGCACACGCTGATCAGCAAAGGAATCAATCCCGAAGGTATTTCGTACGACTGGACTCAGAAGAAGGTATATTGGACGGACTCATCCAACAACAGCATCTACGCAATGGACATCGACGGGTCTAACTTGGTGATGATCGCACGCGTGGATCGTCCACGCGCCATCGTCGTCGATCCCTGCAACGGCTCGCTTTACTTCACGGACTGGGGTCGTTTCGGGACATCCGGGAAGATCTTCAAGACGACCATGGCGGGATCGCTGAAACGCGCCATCATCGACAAAGACCTGTCGCAACCCAGCGGTCTGGCGATCGATTACGACGATCGAATGCTGTACTGGACCGACGCCGTGCGCGAGAAGATCGAGCGGTCTGATCTCGAAGGGAAGAACAGAGAAGTTCTGGTTAGCGCCACCATTTATCCCTTCGCTATCACCGTCTTCAGGGGGCACATTTATTGGACGGATCTTCAGCTTCGCGGAGTTTACCGTGCGGAGAAGCATACCGGAGCCGATAAAATGGAGCTGGTGAAACGACTGGAGGACTCTCCGCGTGACCTTCACGTCTTCTCCTCCGCCAGACAGCAGTGCACCGTTAATCCTTGCAATATCAATAACGGCGGCTGCGACCAGTCCTGCCACCCGGGCCACAACGGCTCGGCGGAGTGCAAGTGCGACGATAACAGCAGGCTGGTGAACGAGGACAGAATGTGCGTGCCGAAGAACGTCACTTGTGATTCGAACAAGTTTGCTTGCAGAAACGGCAGGTGCATCTCGAGAATGTGGGCGTGCGATGGCGACGATGACTGCGGCGACAACTCTGACGAGGATACCAGTTACTGCTGTGAGTGCCACATGAATTCCAAAATAAATCAATTTAACGCGAGTAAAAAGAGTACAGGTCGTTAAATAAATCTCTATGTTTCAGCTTACCACTCGTGCAGCCCGAACGAGTTCCGTTGCAACAACGGCCGATGTATCTTCAAGACGTGGAAGTGCGATCACGAGAACGACTGTCGGGACGGTAGCGACGAGGAAGGCTGCGTTTATCCACCGTGTGCCGCAGGAGAGTTCACCTGCGCCAACTTCCGCTGCATCCCGCAGTCGCAAGTGTGCAACGGCATCAATGACTGCAAGGACAATGTTACTTCGGACGAGACGTTCGAGCGATGCCCCCACAACACTACGTGCATGGCGAATCATCTCAAGTGCGAGAAGACGAACATCTGCGTGGAGCCCTACTGGCTCTGCGACGGCGACAACGATTGCGGCGACAACAGCGATGAAAATCCAATTCACTGTGCTCAGAGGACCTGTCCTCAGAACAGCTTCCGATGCCCCAATCACAGGTAGAATTCCGCGCTTGATAAATAATTTTACGTTTCCGAAAATTATTTGAAAAATGAAAAATTGTAATATAGTATCTTATGATCTTCCTGAAAGAAGATATTTTTTAAACGCATGTACGTCCATTGTTCAGGTGTATTCCGGCCACTTGGTACTGTGACGGAGACGACGACTGTCTGGACGGAAGCGACGAGCCTCCTGGCTACTGTCAATCCGAAGGTAGAACGTGTTTCGGCGATCTGTTCACGTGTGACAACGGCAACTGCATTCCTAGAATTTACATTTGTGATGGAGACAATGATTGTCTGGACAACTCTGACGAAGACGAGCGTCATCAGTGCAGTAAGTTTTTCAACCAAGCTTTACCCACTCAAAACTTTATTTAATATTTGTAATTTTAATTTTACATTGCTACAATGGAACATTATTTCCCATTACTCAAGGAATTGATTTATTTTAATCAGATGACAGAAAGTGCGACGAAGAAACCGAGTTCACTTGCACCGCGAACAAAATGTGGAATCGCGCCCAGTGCATCCCGAAGAAGTGGCTGTGCGACGGAGATCCGGACTGCGTGGATGGGGCCGATGAAAACGTAACTTTGCACCACTGCCCAACGCCGGCCCCTTGCGGCGAGAATCAGTTCACGTGCAACAACGGACGATGCCTGAACCGCAACTGGTTGTGCGATCACGATAACGATTGCGGCGACGGTAGCGACGAGGGCAAGTTCTGTAACAACCAGTACAAGCCTTGCAGTACAAGCTATGAGTTTACTTGTCAGAACTTCAAATGCATACGCAAGCAATTCCGCTGTGACGGCCAGGACGATTGCGGGGATCATTCAGACGAAGTAGGATGTCGTAAGTAGTAATTAAACAATCATCATGTACTAAAATATATATGAAAAATATAATTAGTCCTCCTCCAACTTGCACACGAAGAAAAGTGAAAGTTAATTTATTAATTTTTTTAAACTCAAATATATATGTGTCCATTTTTTCTTCTTCAATCTTCTTCCTGACGACACGAGGTTTTATCACAAAATATTAATCTTTTTAGCGTCTAAAGGAAAGAACACAACGTGCCCGAATCCGAAGGACTTTATGTGCGCGAACGGCAATTGCATTGACTCGCAGCTGGTGTGCAACAAAGAGCCGGACTGCGCCGACGAGAGCGACGAGCCGCTGCACTGCAACGTGGACGAGTGCGCCCGCGTCGATCTGAATCAGTGCGGGCACAAGTGCGTGGACACGCCGACCAGCTTCTACTGCGAGTGCAACCCCGGCTACAAGCTGCTGGCCGACGGCAAGGCCTGCGACGACATTGACGAGTGCATCGAGAAGCCCCAGGTGTGCAGCCAGCAGTGCGAGAACACTCCCGGCGGTTACTACTGCAAGTGCAACGAGCGCTGGTACGAGAGGGAGGCCGACGAGCACACGTGCAAGCGAAGGGACACTATTCAACCGTGGATCGTATTCACGAACAAGTACTACGTCAGGAACATGTCGATCGACGCGTCCAATTACAGCCTGATGCATCAGGATCTGATCAACGTCGTTGCGCTCGACGCGGATTACGCCCAGCAGATGCTGTACTTCTGCGACGTCACCGCGAAAACGATATACAGGTACATTGCACGTGCCTCTTTTTAATTAATGCTATAACAGGATCTCTTTTTGTTAAAGAGCTTATTTAAATACACTCTTCTTATTTAGAGCACCAATAAACGGCGGCGAGAAGGAACCAATCATCCGTCATGACAGTCTCGGCCTCGAAGGTATCGCTATCGATTGGGTTGGCCGGAAATTGTATTGGCTGGATCGTCACGCGAAACATTTGGATGTCTCCGAACTTGACGGCACGAACAGGAAGACCTTGCTAAGCGACATACAAGACCCACGCGCGATCGCGGTCCATCCCGGCGCCGGATACCTGTACTTTACGTCTTGGAATCTTCAGGTGGATCTCGCATTGAGTTTTTCGCGAATAATTACACTATAGGCAAAGCTACGAAGGCTTAATCGTGATTCGTGATTCGCATTCCAGGCGTACATAGGTAAGATGGGCATGGACGGCAGCAACTTCACTCGAATTCTGACGTATGAGGACGACATCGCCTGGCCAAACGCCCTGACGATCGATTACTTCACCGATCGCATCTTCTGGGCCGACGCTCACTTGGACTACATCGCCTTCGCCGACCTCGAGGGCCACAATCGGCGGGTCGTCCTGAGTGGCGCTTCAGTGCCGCATGTATTCGCCATCACCGTGTTCGACGACTTCATTTACTGGACCGACTGGAATCTAAAGGCGATTAGCAGGGCGGAGAAGTTCTCCGGCGAGCGCCTGCAGGTGCTGCGCAACACCACCCATCGGCCCTACGACATCCACGCCTATCACCCTCTTCGGCAGTTGCCCTACAACAACCCCTGCGCGGAGAACAACGCCGGCTGCTCGCATCTCTGTCTCATCGCGCCGCCCGCTAGCTCGTACCTGCTCGAAGGATACGGCCAGCCTGGAGTTACCTCCTACAAGTGCAAGTGCCCGAATCAATTTATTCTAGACAAGGACGACAAGACCTGCATAGCCAACTGCACCGCGGGTCAGCATCGTTGCGGACCACCCGACGAGAAGTGCATCCCCTGGTATTGGAGGTGAGATAGATTTAGATTACTATTGTACTTTTTTCTCAATAAATAATCGATGGAGGAATTACGATGAAAATTGTACGCAGGTGCGACGGAGAGAAGGATTGCAAGGACGGTTCTGACGAGTCGACGAGCTGTCCGAACAGGGTTTGCCGGCCAAGCGTGTTCCAGTGCGCGAACGGAAATTGTACGCCGAGCGTGACGATTTGCGACGGGATCGACGATTGCGGTGACAAGAGCGACGAAGCTAAGTGCTCGCTCGAATGCGGGGAGCTCGAGTTCAAGTGCAAATCCAACGGCCGCTGCGTGCACGACTCCTGGAAGTGCGACGGGGATGCCGACTGTAAAGACGGCAGCGACGAAGATCCCGCCATTTGTTGTAAGTATCGTGCTACACGACATACTTTTTTTTATTATCTTTACATAGCTTCTCTATAAGTTTCGATAAATATATTTTTACTTTTTATCTATTTATCTAATTCGTGCAATCCATATTTTTTAGACAACCGTGCCTGCGACCCGAGCACCGAGTTCAGTTGCAAGAACGGCAAGTGTATTCCTAAGCTGTGGATGTGCGACTCTGACAATGACTGCGGCGACGACAGTGACGAGCCGGCGTACATGTGCCGGCAGAGGAACTGCACGACCGGCTGGCAGCGGTGTCCAGGACACGCCAACTATCGGTGCATTCCGAAGTGGCTGTTCTGCGACGGCAAGGACGACTGCCGCGACGGTTCCGACGAGCGCCCGGATAACTGTCCCAAGTGCGACCCCAAGATGGACTTCAAGTGCACCAATAACCGGTGCGTGCCGCAGCAGTGGCTGTGCGACTTCGCCGACGATTGCGGGGACGGCAGCGACGAGACGGAGGCGTTGTGCAAGGACAAGTACCGCCAGTGCTCCGAGTCCGAATTCAAGTGCAAGAACGGCAAATGCATCGCGTCCAGATGGAGGTGCGACAGTGAAGACGACTGCGGCGACAATAGCGACGAGATGCAGTGCCATCAGTGGGTGTGCAAGGTACGTAAATGGATTCGCCGACTTATAGTCCTTATAGTCCTAGATAGGAACACATGCAGAAAAATTTTAGCTTCATTAAAATTTTAGAATATAATGAATATATTG